>OOFG01063229.1:0-19169 GCA_900323295.1 Molva molva | reverse complement strand
GGGCACCCAGGTGGGTCTCTGCACCCCGTAATTGACGTGACATTGATGGGCACTCTGCCGCAGTCTGGGACTAATGCGCAGGCTGCGGCACCTTCCAATCCACTAATGATTGGCTGATTAAAAACTAGTTAAGGGCCCATGAAAACTAAAATATGCATTAGCCAAACGACCTTCGACCACTGCCAAAGGACTGCTGCTTTGCCCAAGAACAGAGGCGGTATACTGCCTTGTGTGTGGCTTACACAGTCTGTGTGTGTGGATGGCTATGTTATACAGTCTATGTGTGGATGTCTATGTTATACAGTCTACTGTGGAAGTCTTTACAGTCTATGTGTCGATGTCTACTCTACACAGTCTGTGTGTGGATATCTATGTTATACATTTTATGTGTGGATATCTATGTTATAAAGGCTACATGTGAATGTCTACTCTACACAGTCTGTGTGTGGATTTCTATGTTATACAGTCTATGGGGATGTCTATACAGTCTATGTGTGGATGTCTACTTTATATAGTCTATGTGGATGTCTATGTTATATAGTCTATGTGTGGATGTCTATGTTATTAAGTCTATGTGTGGATGTCTATGTTATAAAGTCTATGTTGGAATATCTACTTTATAGAGTCTGAGTGTCTATGTCTATGTGTTAAACTGTTGATCTTTGGTACTTCTTACTTTTTATTGATTAAAGTATAGTAAAGGTACCATGTTTTTTTATTCAAGATGTCTCTGTGAGTGCACACATTATTGGCAATAAAGGAACCCATTTATCATAAAATATTTTCACAATAAAAGTGTCAGTACTGAGGAAAACACATTATGACACGATGAGCTATCGTTTCACTTCATATTATAGTCCTTATTAATTAAAAATACATTACGCTTTTAATACGTTCATTACAATTAAGTAATTGTAATTATGGTTTTTGATTGACTAATATTACATCCTTTTTCCATAACATAATTGCTTATCTCTGAGTCAATTAAACTCTTCCTCCGGTATTAACGCACAGGGTGTGTTTGTTTTTCGTGGTTGGGTCTAATTGGGTTCCATTTTGTTTTCTCTCGTTAAAATGTGAACAACTTCCGTCTTTAGGTCATCGTGTCAGCTGAGTTTTGATGGGATATAATGAGCTTTACACCCGACGTAAACAAGTGATGAAAACGCTGATGAGACTACGATATAGAGCTGTAGTCCAAACTATCAGACTTGGGAATAAATCAAAAGTTTGGGTTGTGTGTGGAATTGTGTGGAAAGAGGGCATGAAAATAATAACTTCAGAAAATAACCCTTTTTTAAATCAGAAATAAATGTATTTGTGGGTTATTATTATTAGACCATTATTTAGATGTATATTTGTTAAATATTTATTTATTCATATAAATAAGTTTCTATTCTTCTGATGTTCGTCCTTACCTTCACCGGATCACATGACTCATCGGACACGGGATTCATCGAAATAATCATCACATTCTGACTTTACTGTTTCAGCAGATTCATCTGCATCACAGAAACACACACACACACAAATAAAGCATAATTCGATTATCAGGAATGATGGTTTGCTAGGCATTAACAAGGACATGGTTCCTGGTTCAATTCCTCCTGGGGCACCTATTGTAATAATGTAGAAGCACTCTTGTCTGTGCATCACATGAGCTGACAGGACTCTATGGAATCAGTTAGTTTCAATAATTACTTATTCAGTGTTTCCGCATCTTTGATTTAATCGGGTTTACCAGTTTAATATTCTTCATTGTTTGTTAAATACATCAGATTCATAAAATCCTCGGTTCCATCGGGAAAAGTTAACAAATCTATTAAAACATTGAAACACGAGTTCTCTTTCACTAATGGACGTCCACAGGATCATTTGGAGCGGCTGCATGAACAAGTATTTCTCAGAGCGTGAAACAGAGACAGAGAGAGAGACACAAAGAGAGACAGACAGTCTGCATGAACAAGTATTTCTTAGAGAGCGTGAAACACAGAGAGAGAGAAAGAGACACACAGAGACTGACAGACAGGCAGGCAGGCAGACAGACACATTTGAAAAACATAAGCATTCTCAATGACAATGTACTAATAACATTTTTATGGAAAGATCCCAGTGTGGTCTTAACAGCCCTTGCTGTGAGAGAGGATATATAATATACCAGAGGAAAATCTTTCTTTCTAATAGGATTAGGCCCCTCAGTGACATAGCAAGCGATAATGTATTGTAACAAATGCATTGATAATTTGCTATACTATCCGACGTATTGCTGCAATATCTGACATTTCTACATTGTATGACCAAATGACCGAAGACTGAAAGGCTATTTTCCTCAAGAGCTGCTCCGACCCGATGCCAATTATGTATGATTTCAAGCCCTCATTCCCCCCAAATCATAATTGCGTCTGAACAACAAGCCATGGAAAGCTATTTATCGCTGTCATTTCTTTAAGGACATCGCTATAAAGCCTTTAGATGCCTTCTGAAATCTCTCCGCAATTACCCGTTACCAGTAGCAACTCTGGAGAGAGGCATTTCTTTGTATTGAGTTTTCGTTTTGTTCTGGCATTCTGAAACACAATCGTATCATATACCTCGTAATAAGACGACGACAGAGAAATCAATTTGCTCAACAAATGTTTTGAGATTAGCTTGGGCCTCGTCTGCCCTCCTGATTGTCAGAAACGTACTGTATGCACAATTTGATCCACAATTCCCAGTGTGGAGTGGTGTGAAAGCATCTCATTGTTTCCTGAGGAATTGAAAGGTAATGGTCCGTATCGTGGAGAATGTCCCCCCCAGCTTAACACCAGCCATTCATTCTGCCAACAAACAATATGTTGCTGCTTGGCCAGAGGTCATTTATTAATGACGGAAAAAATATAAATACGAATAAAAAGACGAGAATCATACATTAGAAAAAGACCAGTTGCAGCAGGTTGACAAATGGTGTGGCACTAAATGGCCACTGTTGACTCACTAACCAGGACTAAGTCAACACAGGCCTACATAGGTCTACTTACCAAGACGAGGTATACACAGGCCTACATAGGTCTACTTACCAAGACGAGGTATACACAGGCCTACATAGGTCTAGTTACCAAGACGAAGTATACACAGGCATACATAGGTCTACAGGAGGAAGTATACACAGGCCTACATACCAAGACGAGGTATAAATAAGCCTACATAGGTCTACTTACCAGTACTATACATAGGCCTTTTAAACTTTAGTTTGAAGACAATAAAATGCTGTGATTATTTAAATGCATCAATACATTTTGTTTCCGTTATCTTATCCAGACTACTTGGACTTCTACTACTAAATATTGGGCCTAACTAATGTGATTAAGTGGCTGAACTATAGTTATGATCTGAATAGCAAACTAATACTAGTTGGTCATAGTTTAACATATCCATCGCATGGTGAGTGGGTATTGCTTAAAGAAAAACAAAACGGGTTGATCATTAGTATGTTATAGTGAAGTAGCTATACACACCTATAGCCACAAGAGGGCAGCCTTGCATATCCTTCAGCGTCTTTGAATGTTAAGCGCTGTCTCAGAACCTACTCTGACCTTGGTATTAATGTAGTCGGAAGAGCATATGTGGTTCATAAGGAAAAACATTAGTACAGCTACTCTAATAAATCCATTAGACTCGGAGACACCACCACCAACAGAAACAGCAAAAAATAAAGTGCACACTCTCAGCAAAATCTTGATGAAAATTTGACATTTTAATGGAAACTAAAATTGTGAACAATTTAGTTGAATCTATTACATTGTTGGTAATCTGAGGGTTATCATGCTTAAAAAAAAGTGGAGGGGGACATTTGTAACGTGACATTTGTTAAATAAAAATAAAAATAAAGCCAGCACACTGGATGTTGTGAAAGTCCAACTGGTAAGACTTCGAGGAATAGTGTTGCCTCCACTCTGGGGTCAGGGGTGAAGGAGCGCAGCATCCACCCGCTGCCCCGCCCTGGAACCTATTCAGACCAGCGTAATAAAGGAGGAACAACGACGAGGGCCCTCGGCCCCTAGCCGAGGGCCCCGGGACCCCTTCCACACGCTCTGTGATCTTACACCCTTTACCCTCTCATACACTCAAATCACAACAAACAATACCTTTGACACCCACTGAGGTCAGGGTTCTCCCCCCTGAGGTCAGGGTTCTCCCCCCTGAGGTCAGGGTTCTCCCCCCTGAGGTCAGGGTTCTCCCCCCTGAGGTCAGGGTTCTCCCCCCTGAGGTCAGGGTTCTCCCCCCTGAGGTCAGGGTTCTCTCCCCTGAGGTCAGGGTTCTCCCCCCTGCGGTCAGGGTTCTCTCCCCTGCGGTCAGGGTTCTCTCCCTAAAGAGGTGAGGACAGGTCCGAGAGGAGCAGTTTTTGTATTTTCCGGAGCATTAAACACTAAAGGTCCAGCGTCCCCAGACAGACAACTGATTAGTGGATGAAAAGAAAGCAGCACTTTAGGTATTTGATTTCATCTGGATGCCCTCTCCCTCCCTCCCTCTCCTTCCCCTCACTTGGTATCACGCCCATATAAGGAACCGTGGGCTGCTACAGGAAGTGATGTAAAACAACAGGAAGTGACGTGGCCTGGATTGTCACATGGACAGGTGTGTAGCGTCTGTGGGCTACAGATGCTGAACAGATGCTGAACAGATGAACGCTGTACCTTTGGCAAAAGCAGAATCCGTTTCTGAGTTTCCACACATCCACCCCCCCTTCCATCACATTAGGATACCCATTTATTCTCTTCTTCTTTTTCTTACATATTAAAATGTATTTCTGATGCAATGTAATGCAATTCAATGCTCTCTAGCGCCCTCTACCATGTTGAGAGACTCATAACAACAGAACACAGCGCTATTACAGGGAGATAAGTCTTTGAAAACAATCTAACTCTAAAACCAAAATCATTAACGAATTTGTGATCACTATATTTCTCGTGTAAGCCTTTTAATTCTAGATTTTCACCTATTAGATAACAATTTCTTTCTGTTAAAACAATGTTAGAATATTAATTTGTTAAATTAGGACAACAAAGAAAAAAGGAAAACCTGCTACCTCAAAGCATAAATTAAAACGTGTGCACGCGACCGCTACCAGCTGTCAATATACAGGATCAATACAGGATCAATACAGAATCAATACAGACACAGGATCCATCCAACCCCCCCATTCTGGATTCTCAGGTCACGTGATTCTCAAGTCATTCAACATCTTTTTAGAAAACGTTTCCATGTGAAAAGAGAAAAAAGCAAAAAAGCTCTAAAACAAAACAAAGAAAAGAGTACAGCATGGCCAAGGTGAGGACGACAGACGCAGACCACGGCACTTTCTAGACTGGAAGCAGTGATTTCAACATCAATCAGAACACCTCCGCGCCTCTCACCATGACAACCAGACGGAGGACAGGGAGGGGCGGGAGCTTGCATATAATAGTTAAGAACTCTACACACACGCACACACACGCGCACACACGCGCACACACACACCGCAAGGCCAACCTGCTCCAGCTCTTCCATCCAAAGGTGAGCCTGCACGTGCACGCTAGTTGTGCACGCTGGTCCTGAGAGGGGGGCGGGCGGTACGAGACCGACACACGGAGACCCCCTCCTCCTCCTCCTCCTCCTCCTCACAGTGAGTGGACGGCCCTCTTCAACAAGGAGCAGCTTCTGGTTGGCAGGCTGCCACGCTGGATGTCTGAATGCATGTTGGAGGACGCGGTGGTGCTGCAGTAAGTGCTTGGTAAGGACGACCCGTAGGTAGTTAGCGAGACCGCGGCGTCCCGTCATCGCCACCACTCTCTCTCCAAACACACAAGAACAAAAGGGTAGTTCGCCGGGAGGCTAATTTACAAAAAACTAAAAATCACGTGGAGCGGCCCACTTTACGCTGGCCACAGAACGCACTCAAACTCATTAAACGCCCACCTGCCACGCTTCTTCAGCTCCAAAGCTTAACAAAAACTACTGGTTTTAATGGGAGCTCTGCATTTCCATGGACACCTGATCAGGTCACGTTGTCGATGGACCAGAGGAAGAAAACCACAGGAAAAGAAACGTGAAACCAGTGGAGGGCGATCTGCCGGGCGAAGCCTCAGAGACGTCCCCACAGCGACGTCCCCACACCCAGACGTCCCCACACAGAGACGTCCCCACACACAGACATCCCCACAGCGACGTCCCCACACAGAGACATCCCCACACAGAGACGTCCCCACACAGAGACGTCCCCACACAGACGTCCCCGCACAGAGACGTCCCCACACCCAGACGTCCCCACACTGAGGACCTGCGCTCCCCCCCTCCCAGAGAAGACTCGGTTAGCGCAGACATCCAACGCTGCTCCGAAGCCGTCCCAACGAGCCATGGACCCCGGGGTCAGCAGGCTACCAGATGAACGCACAACGCTGCAAGTGTGCACACAACGCGAATGCAACCATGACTCCAGCTCCTGTCTGTCTGTCTGTCTGTCTGTCTGCCTGTCTGCATCCCAGGTACAGGCTGCATCTCTAGCCACCTCAGTAAGGACTTCTAGTGAGCCTATAGCATCAGTCATGTTAAACTAAGAGGT
The DNA here is from genome assembly GCA_900323295.1 of Molva molva. Lineage (NCBI taxonomy): Eukaryota > Metazoa > Chordata > Actinopteri > Gadiformes > Lotidae > Molva > Molva molva. The sequence continues at coordinate 12,589 of OOFG01063229.1, read as the reverse complement.
ACTTCACTACGCATTAGTGACTGTAAAAATGAAAGACAGATCACAAAATGATTGCAGTCAAATACATGGAAAAGTGTGTGGGGGGGGGCTGTGCTTCTACGTTTAAAGGGGAGGTGCAGAGATCGTGTGCATATATCAACACCTTGCACTCGGAAGACAAATTACATCGTTCCTCGTTGCAGCGCATTACATCCTCCACTAAAACTCCAATCAAGCATTTCTTTTGAAGCCTTCTCGAATACGGGCGCAGCCTTAGGACCCGAGCATTTGGTAGATCAAATACTTGATAATATTAATAATCATCATGGCTTCATTAACACTACCTGAGTTACATTAAGGATTCTGAATTCATCAACTTGTTCTGCTGCGTAGTATCAGCCCATCGTCGTCCTTGTCAGTACATTTATACAACTCTAGTAATTAATAGACAAAAGCAATTAGTTGTACATAAAGTGCTAGTCTTCCACACATGGAGCAAGCCGCGCGGTCTGCTGGGTCAGGCTTCTGACAGGACGACTAAAGGGGAGGGGGGTCCTCAGACCTCCACCTCCTCTTCACCGGGGGGGTCCAACAGAACCTCCAGCATGATCACTTTTCTTCTGTTTTAGTTTGCCAAGATAGTTTTTGTAGCGGACATTTAAAAACAAAACAGTTTTTTGTTACGAAAACCCATGAGAAAACATTTTGGACACAGAAATAAGTTACTAAAGTACTACAGTACGAGTACTAGACCACGTGGTACGAGTACTAGACCACTGGGACCCCTGGACCACGTGGTACGAGTACTACAGACCCCTGGGCCTCTGGGGCCCCTGGACCGGGTGGTACGTGGCCCTTATTGCACACTAGTTTGCACACTTTTTTTTGATTTTTGATGTTATCCACAGTAAAACGTTAATGTCCTTCTACCTTCACATTACAAGACAGAAGGACCAGAGGTCAGGGTTCATTCTCCTGCCTGTCCTCTCCTCCCCTGCTGGGATGAACAGTCACAACTGAATCATTCACCACCACCAGGTCACATGCAAAAAGAAAACACACACACACACACACACAATGCCATCGCCAAGCAGAAACTTGAAAGCTACAAGCCGCGCAAGCAAAAGAAAATCCTCGAAACTGTGATAAAAAAAAAGAACAATCAGCGAACCGAAAAAATATATTTTTCCAGAAACAGAAAATGGAGGGGAAAAAACAGATTGAAATATCTTGAGTCTTTCAGCATAACAGATCGCCGCAAAACAGAAAATCCCCTAGTATCTCTCTCCCTCCCACGACCTTTCACCTTAGTCTCCGTGCCTTCTCATAATCACACCAGCCCACTGAGAAGGTTACAGGTAGACACACACATCCCTCTGGAGCAAACACATGAAATGTGCAAAGATTAAAACGTTGTCGAATCTTACACAGACAAAGACCCTACCACGGAAAAAATAAACCCTGCATCTTGCCCGTCAATAAATGAAGAATTTCAAAGAGAAGCGTTGTTTCATGTGGAGGCGACGTGTGTCTGGCTCCTCCTCCTGGCCTGGCGCAGGTAACACTGAATCATGGTTTCAACAACATGGCCGTCAAAAAATAAAATATCCATGGGTTTTATGTCCTGTATTTAAGACAAGTTTTCCCTCGTAGCTTTGGGGGCGTGTCTAAGCGCGTGCGAAGACCAGCGGCCAATCAAGGCGTTCTGTTCTTCCCCTCGTTTTTTTGTGTTTTTTTGTTTTTTAAGTGTTCCATTATCACCTCTCTCCCTCTTCATGTCCACACTCACTAAGAGTTCCCCACGCAGCTACCACGGACACGCCGCCCTCCTAGAGTCAGACTGGCGGTCGCCACAGTTCATTGGCCGACGGGACAGGGGGGACTAGAGGGGTGTGGCCTCGCTACACTGGCCCCTCCCCTCGACGGGAGTCCGAGGAAGCCGAGAGATGGACGTCCAGCAAAGCTTCGCTCCCCTCCCAGGGTTCATGCTCAGAGACGCACCAAAGTCTTAGTTTCTAAATGTCAAAGTCAGTCCCAGCGTCCAGCCCTCTGCCCTCACGCCGAGCCCTGGGCTCTGCAGTCCCACCATCACCCCCAACGCTCTAGTTCTCACAACTGGTATTGTTGTCGTCCCACAAGAGTCCAGACTTCAGGACATTGAAGACTGCAGCACCAGGTGAGGCTGTCCCCAGGTGAGGCTGTCTCCAGGTGAGGACTCACTGGTGGGCTCCATCATGGCTCTCCTTATACACCACCACCCTTTTTGGATCTGCACCAAACCAGGAGGAAGAGGAGACACTGTTACCCCGTAGCTTGGTAATCATCATTAAATAACATGAATGTTTAACAAACCTAAAGAGGAATTATTAAAGACGACATGTTTGTACAGATTGGTTTTGAAAACATACAACAGATATCCGTTTACAGACACTTCTATCCTGCAAGATATAAACAGAGACACAAATAGCACATCATATACATTACATAACCACTGGGGGTAATAACTGGATATTAAATGACATGTTTGGCTGGATGGAGTACAGTCTAATCCATTCCAAACATCATGCTGTTCTTCAAACACGACAACAGCATGTTGTTAGTGTTTGGGCTCACTACATCACCATATCGTGTTTCAAAAGCTTAATGTTTTAGAGTGGACCACAGATTTAGATTTTAAAGGATAAACTAAAAAACAGATGAGAACAAGTTGCCTTACCTTGTTTTTGCAGATTGAAAATGTATTCGATTTCTGTTGAAGAGAACAAATAGTGTTAACAACATTATTGAGTCAACAACCGAAATGTGTTCCCAGATAGTGAATCATGACGATACCATTGGACATTATTAACAGTAGTGATGTTGAATGCTGCCGTACTGGAGGTAACTAAACAGTAGCAATGTAGAATATTACGAACTGGTCATCAATAAACACGCTGTTGAACATTACACTATTGGTCAGTATTAACAGTAGTGATGTTAAACGCTACAGTATTGATCATTAATAAGCAGTACTGCTATTGAACGTGACCATATTGGTAACTATTAACAGAAGTGATGTTAAAAGCTACATTAACAGTAGTGATGTTGTACGCTACACTACTGTTCACTATTAACAGTATTGATTTTAAACGCTACACTATTGGTCAGTATTAACCGTAGGGATGTTAAACGCTACACTATTGGTCAGTATTAACCGTAGGGATGTTAAACGTGACACTATTGGTCAGTATTACCGTAGGGATGTTAAACGCTACACCATTGGTCAGTATTAACACTAGTGACACCACAGGATTGACGGTTAATAACCAGTACGGCGGTTTAACCTTACCTTTAGTGTGATAGGTGACAGCAGCTCTGACGTCGAACGCGCCCCAGCTAGACCTCCGGTCCAGACCCCCAGGCGGGCTGCGGTCCTTGGACGATCCGAACGTCAGGGTTGGCAGGGAGGAGGGGCCTGTCTTAGCCCCGCCCTCTCTGGCCTGCGCGGCGCCGCCGCCGGTCGGGCCCTTGGGCTCCGCCCGAGTCTTTTCCGGGCCCCTCAACCCGGGCTTGTCTTCGTCCTCCCTTTCAGGGGAGAGGGGACCGAAGGTGGACAAGCGGCCGTGGGGGACACAAGTCCTTCTAGAGTCTGGGGCAAACGTGACGGGCTCCGGAGCTAGAGGGCTAGCCGCCGCCTTGGCCCCGCCCTCCGCCCCCAGGCTGGGCTCGTTGATAAAGGACAGCCCCCACTGGTTCTGGAAGATCTCCCCCAAGGCCTTCTGATTGGTCTGCGCGGCCAGCGGGTCGTGAGGACGCGCGCTGGGCAGCACAGGTTGCATATTTAAAGGGTAGATCAACAGAGTGCACTTCTTCAGCTGGAAGGCGTCCGCGTCCCCGGGGCCTGCCGGTGCTACATCCTCCCCGGGGGGGAGACCCGAGGCCTGGGGCGCGCCCGGGGCGAAGTACGTCCCCCCCAGAGGGTGTCCGTTCCCCGGGAGGGGCCCGTTGGTAAAGCTAACGGAGGAGATGGTCTTCATGGCGGACATGGGCACCTGGGACAGTCTGACGGGGGCAGGGGGCGGGGCTGCCCCCTCCTTGTTGAGGTTCTCCTTGACCTTACTTGCATAACTGATCTTGGGGACGATCTTGGCGCTGCTGTTGTCCACGGGGAACACGGGAGGGGGCTTGAACAGCGTCCACGAGTCCTCCTTGGAAGGAGACGAAGAGTGCTTGCCGCCTTTGTGCTTCTCCTCGGGTTTCTTCCCAAAGACCGCCACGGTCTTACCCTCACCGTTCTTCCTCTGGGGGTCCACCGCCGCGGCTCCGGGGCCCTCGCCTCTAGGGGCCGCGCGGGGACCCTCCAGCCTGGAGGACAGACCCTTGTCGAGGGGGTCGGGGCTGGGGGGGCCCCGCGGGTCCCTCTCAGCCTCCCTGATCACGTGCTCCGCGTTCCGGACCATGGCGCTCCGGGCTCTCGGCTTCTTCTGACTCGTGTACCCCCCCTCGGCCGGCCCGTCCGCAGCCGGCTTGTTGCTGCTGGAGTATCCGTTGGTGAGCAGGCCACAGTTCAGGCCGTTCGGGACCAGCGCCGCGCCGTGCTTGGCCTCGGCCTGACTCTGCTCCGGGGCCTTGTCCTTCCCGGGCCTCAGCTGGTCCACGCTCTGCTGCTTTCGGAGCTCGGCGGCGGTCCGGCCGGCGACCCTCGGGGGCCCGGCGGACGCAAGCGGTGGGGGGGTGGAGCTGTGGGAGGGTTGCTTCAGGGTGGAGTTGATTACGTGTCGGTTTCCATGGCTACCGGGGAGATGGGACATGCCCGCCGGGCCGGCTGAGGTCTTCTCCGCGTCCTGCTCCACTCCGGTCAACCTTCTGCTTCCTACGGAGGAGAACAGCGTTTACATCACTTCCACCACACTGGCAGCAGCACGGACCACCAAGGCTTCTGCAGCCTCCGCCATCACGCTAACGCAAGAGGGCATCACTTCATGATGGCTAGCGGAACGTGACCATATCTTATCAAATTAGTTTAGAACAATAGTTTGTTTAGTTTGTTTACTTTGATTACACTGTAAGGAAGTGGAGTTTAAAACAACATTGTGCTGATCACCAACGATGTGCATGGCAATCGGACCGGCCAGTTGAATATTGATCGAATCAGACATGTTGCATTATAACATTGATCCTTGATACATGAGTCGAAATACACACCTTTAACAGTAATTGGTTGGTGTATGCAATATGTTCTATGACTAAGACCTGCAAGACTTGATCATAAAAAGTGAGTTATGCCTCTTACTGTTTATATTTCAAAACCTATCAACCTATTCAGTGAGTCAACAACATATTGCAGATTTGTGGGCATTATATACATGTATTAAACAAACCATGGTGCTTATTCTCCTCTCAAACTGCACAGTCATTATCAACTTCAACAACAAGCGCTGTCCTGCAACAGCCTAAACATCAATAGCATTTCAAATGCTTTCTCCCACCGAGTACGACAAATGCATGAAAGGCTGACACATGCATGTTCCCATTTTGAAGTAGGTCCAGCTACTTTGAGCCCAATACATCTAGACTGCATCCACATGTAGTGTACAGAAATATGGAACAACTGTTTGTATGGCCGATATATCAGACATATCAGCTGTGACAGTCATGGTTGTGCCTGAGAGTGGGCTAGTGGCACTAGATAGACTAGTGGGACTAGTGGCTAGGCAGGCCTGCTGTGGGGTGTCCGAGGCGGTGGCCGAAGCGTGGGGGTTGGGGGGCAGCTGTCTGCGTTGCTGCCCGCTGTGTAGACAACATGCAACAGGGCCCTGCAACAAGGCTAGCCCCGATGCTAACACTAATGACTACTCGTCAGCCACTTCGAAGTTTCACAACTACATGCTCCATGACACACGACGGCCGTCTCTAACAGCAAGGGGTGCAGACTATACGAACCCGTTAATGGCGCAAATCTCGACCGCTGGTTCGTTACAAAACGATGTGTACCGCCAACTGAGCGAGGTAACTTCTTTAGCATTAGCATGCAACGGGCGCACGAACATGGCCGACCGGAAACGGCAGCCGCGAACATTCCATCGGAACCGGCTTGCGTTCCTAAACTGGACACACAGTGTGAACGCGAACCCGATCCACTTCAGGCTCTATTTTTATATAGACGCTATTTCAGCGGCACCGTTTGACCGTTCACCGTGTGAACGGTGTTCCGCTCAGACGGGGCCGCTAACGGCGGTGTTTGTATTACTACCCGGTGGAACAAGAGTAAGAATATGGGTGAAGGTCAATCCCCGATCTGTCAAAGAACCACGACAACTGTCACCCTAACTAGCACTCACACAACTAGCGGTGTTCCCTAGTGACGTTGGTTCGGGTTGAGTTTCCCCGAATAGTCTTGAAGGGCTTTATACCAGTTTAAACCAATTAACAGCACTGGTTTAATATGCAGCGACGAGTTACTCACTTGCAACTTGTAGCTCGCGGAACACTCCCGATCCCCCGAACCACGCCGGAGCTAATGCTACCAGCTAGCTGAAAGTAGCACGTTAGCTGCTAGCTGGATGAGGCTAGTCGGCTACATGAATTAGTTACCTGGTTATCTGCTATAGCTAGTAGTCTCGTTGACATTGGGTAATAAGCCGACTCATTTACATAAGCTAGTCAGCGTGCTAAATCTGGTCGGCTAGCTGACGTTAACTAGTTAGCGGAGGTTAGTCGACTCGTTGACATTCGCCAGTTAGCTGCTAGCTTGCTAAAGCTAGTCGGCTAGCTGACGTTCAGCCAGTTAGCCTTGGCCGCGCTAGCTAACTTTTCTGGATGTTTTTCCCAACCTGTTTTCTTCGCCTGCGTTTCCTGGTGTTGGAGGTGGATCTGCTCATGTTTCACACCATTTAGATCTGGAGCGGATGGTCTGTCTTCGGCGTGGGGGTGTTGGTGGCGGGGATAGTGTCTCTCTGGCGGCCGGTCTCTGGGCTGTTCCTCCATCGGAGAGCAGAGTACCGGGGGTTGAGCCAGCAGTTAGCCCCGATCTGCCCGACCACCGCCGGGGGGAATCGGAAGCTATTTGCAGCCTTGTGTAAACGTCAGCAGTAAAGTCCAAAAGGCAGACTATTCTGGGGTCGTCCACCGCCCCTGCAAATTAACCACACTGAACCTATGCAAATCAATAAAGTACAGCAAATTTTAAATATTGAAAGTCGTCGGACGTGGAGGTTGTGTCACACACTGGATAAAGTAGCTGGTTTTAGAGGAAGTCCTGCCGAGGCGGGGAGGGGTTCGAGCCCGGGCTGTGATCATATGACCAGGGCCGCTGCCACGTCTCCATGCCGGGGACATGGGAACCCAATGTGCTGGGCATCTTTGGTGGTTGTGGTTTAATATGTTTAATGAAAGTAACTAAAACACATAGGGATCATAGGTGGTGGTCATATGTTTAATGAAAAAAACTAGAACATAAGTAAGGATCAAAGGTGGTGGTCCATTGTGTTTAAGAAAATAACTAGAACAGAGTTAGGGATATGCTATTAAAGTAAGTTAAGTAGTGATTTGTATTACGTTTTATATTTGTGTTTACTTTTCATCTTTATGAGATTGTATAAGTGTGTGTGACTTATTTCCACTATTCCTTACACGTGATAATGCCTATGATAACAGTTAAATTACTGTAGTCCAGTAAAGATTGGATTTGTGTTTTTTAATTTAAAAACAATTCAAAAACATTTTGTGTGACTATTTTACATAGGCCACAAGTTGTAAATCAACAGGCGTATTAATACAATAATGATTAGTTTTTATTGACATAATCAGACGGTAAACTCTAAACTCTCTATTTATGAGCAGAACTGCTCGCTTGCATCAGCCTCGCTGTCTTTTTGGAATGTGAAGTTCTGCAGTTGTGACGCCTCGTCGCTGTACGGACACTAACAGCTGGGGTTCGCTGAAACAACTCTTCCTTATCCCGAAGGCCGACTGTGTTACTTTTACCATTTAGGATGTCATCCTTCTTCCTAATCTGAACGTTAAATCTAAATTGCACACAGCCAGCAGGCAAAAATTATCTTGATCTATGGTTCACAAGTCGTATCATGTTTGGTATGGTTTAACCAAACCTTTCACTGAAAGCATCTTTGCAGAAAAACCACATCACATGGAAACCACAGTGTGATACGGATAAATGTGTGAGGGGTTGTAACCACAATAAACATCAACAGAGCCTTTAAACTACAGTATTTCCTTGCACACATCCTCTTTCGACTGAATCTTATAGTTAGAACAGAATGAATGGCTGATATAGTCCCTGATGAATACAAATAAAACGTTATCTAGGCCAGGGTTACAACACATGAGTACACTGTGTGTATGTTTGTAAGGTCATCTGTACAAACATACTATTTATACAATACCAAGAATTTGCAATCGAGGATTTGAATGAAACAATGCCTGAATTGGCCGCTAGATGCCAGTAATATCACATTAAATAGTTGGAAACTGAGAAAGCCCTTGTTACTGTGTACCTGAACGGTGAGCAACATCGCAAGCACATCCTCCGGCAAGCAAGTGGTGCAGAGGCAGACCTCATCAAACGCAGGTGTGTGGACTGGAGTGCGCAGAAACTTTTAATTCTGTTACATATAATGTGTAATGGCCCGTGGTCTTAAATAAACAACAGTCTTAAATGGAGATTGCAAATGCTCTTTGAGGTTAGTCAATTAAAAAACTCTGTAAACAATGATCGTATTTAATATATTATTTTGCAACACAAGCATTGGACGACATACTGCCTGCCTTGTCACAATATGAATATAAAAAAAATCAGTTACATATTTAAACACACACGTTTATTTGTGAACGCTGTTTATTAATGTATTATTTCGAAAATTTTAAACTGTCTTCCGAAAGTTCAGAGCAGAAAATGCTGCTGCAGCACCACCGTGTGGTAGAGAGAATCAAATGCTGTTAAAATCTAAACATTCTCTGCTAGCATTGCCATCCGACAACAATCTTATTAAAGGGCCTCTTTACCACCAGGTCTGATGTTTGTAATAGCTTGTAGCCATTACAAACCAAAATACATTTTTCATTTCATTTATAAAGCAACTTACAATAAGTGCATTCAACCATGAAGATACAACCCAGAATTGCAAGAATCTGTGGACTGTACCAACTGGTAGGCGGATCTATCCATCATACATCTGGGTGGACACTCCCACTTGTGATGTCACTAAAGGGTAGATTTATAAATGGCTTGTAATAACTAATCATCATCACACCTGGTGGGTAAATAGGGGCCCTTAAACTTTAACTGACTAACTAGGATTAGTTAGTGAGAGTCGGTTAGCTTGTGTTACTAGACCTCTTACCTCCCAGGTGAAAGTAAAGGTCATGGATAATCTAATGAATCTTTAAAACGGCTACACACACATGCACAACTTAAGTGGCTACAGGTCATGCTTTTATCCATGAAAACCACTTTCATAAACTCTTTTTCATCTCCATCACGCGGAACAAACATCACACTGGACTTGGCAGGAGGTTTTCGTTTCACTAAGGTCCTCGTGAAGAGAACCACGGTGTTATGGATCCTTGTGTGGGTGTTCTAGCCTCCACGGTGAGGTATCAACCTGGGAATATCATCCCTGGTGTAGCAGAGAGACGGGTGTACTCCCGGGGGAAAACCTTAAGACCAGAATTAGGTTCTGGTCCAATCTCTCTCTTTTCCTTCATTTCCTCCAACCCAAAATCAACAGTTCTGGATCAAAATGCACACACAGCAAAGGGGATGATGGGAAACTAAACACAGAAGCCAGTTGAATGATATTGTGCTCAAACAGGGGAATCGCCAACATGCAACATCAATAATAAAAAACATTTCCCAGAGTCCCACAGTGTCTCCAGAGGTCCGTCGCAGAGGAGAACAACCCTCGGGGAACTATACTTCTGTGTCGAATAACCGCCGAAACGATGGGTCAGTAAGCTGGTGCATTTATGTTCTGCGTCTGTGAATCTGAGTGTGGGCCACCAAATGTCACTGATTCAGTTACAGCCGGTGATCTTTACCATGTGAGGACGATACTCGTACAAATAAACATAATATTAAAAACCTCCTCAACTAGTCTCTCATAAATGAACTGGAAAACGTAGCAGGCAAGAGACGGGTGGGGGGGTCAGTTCTTACAATGCATCCACGAGGTGGTCGTAACCGACGGCAACAGCGTCTCCGTTACGCCGGGATGTAGCTCCGCCGGGACCTAGCTCCCCGCTGCGTAGCTCCCCGCGGCGTAGCTCCCCGCGGCGTAGCTACGACGGCTACTCCACACAGAAGTACAGCCCCCCTCAGAGCGGTGTCCCCCCTCAGAGGGCGGTGTCAGTGGGCCAGCTGCATGTCCTCGTGGCGCAGCACCTTGTAGGTGAGCCAGTACAGAACGTTGAACATGAGGAAGCTGAGCGGGAAGGCGGCTCGTGACACCGTGTCGATGCGTTTGGCTCGGTCCACGAAGCGCCGCCGGATCTCGTAGAATCCGAGCCCGGGCGGCAGGTCGGCGAAGACGGGCGTGGCGTCCATCTCCGGGACGGCGCCCGTCGCCATGGAGAGACCGAAGCTGTTGAAGAACAAACCCTGCTGGGCCAGCTCCTCCTCCTGCAGACACAGCAGAGAGACACCATCAGCTTCTACTGCTGTATGTCACGCTGAACCAGCGAAGACACCATCAGCTTCTACTGCTGTATGTCACGCTGAACCAGTGAAGACACCATCAGCTTCTACTGCTGTATGTCACGCTGAACCAGTGAAGACACCATCAGCTTCTACTGCTGTATGTCACGCTGAACCAGTGAAGACACCATCAGCTTCTACTGCTGTATGTCACGCTGAACCAGTGATGTACTTCTATATACGAGTGCATTGTACATGACAAGTGTGTTAATAATAAAATAAAAGCCCTCATAGTAACGATGGGCGATACATGTACACAGCATCACACTCAGTCTGGTGTATTTAAAATACTTTTAAAATATATACTCTTACTATTTGTAAGCTGAATGATGAATGAATTACATCATGGTCTATATATTATTAAAATGTAATAAGACAGCAAGAGAAGCATTAAGCCGCACTCTTCCTCCCTCACAAGTCTGATTTAGGGCGTGGTCACCACGACGACGCCCGTCTGAGGTACGCACCCGGGCACACACGCTGCAGGGCTGGGCCAGGGTACCCTGAGACACGCTGCTGCTGACCCTGGTGGGGGCCTTCCCCTTCACCTCCACACTGCCCTGCTGGGGGTGGAGCACAGAACACCACCCATATCACTACAGAGACACCACCCGTATCACTACAGAGACACCACCTGTTCACTACAGAACACCACCCGTATCACTACAGAGACACCACCTGTTCACTACAGAACACCACCCATATCACTACAGAGACACCACCTGTTCACTAAAGAACACGACCCGTATCACTACAGAGACACCACCTCTATCAACCTCATAGAGACACCACCCGTATCACTACAGAGTCACCACCCGTATCACTAGAGACACCACCTGTATCACTACAGAGACACCACCCATATCACTACAGAGACACCACCTGTATCACTACAGAGACACCACCTGTATCACTACAGAGACACCACCTGTATCACTACAGAGACACCACCTGTATCACTACAGAGACACCACCTGTATCACTACAGACACCACCTCTATCACTACAGAGACACCACCTGTATCACTACAGAGACACCACCTGTATCACTACAGACACCACCTCTATCACTACAGAGACACCACCTGTATCACTACAGAGACACCACCTGTTCACTACAGACACCACCTGTATCACTACAGAGACACCACCTGTATCAACTACAGAGACACCACCTGTATCACTACAGATACACCACCTGTATCACTACAGAGACACCACCTGTATCACTACAGAGACACCACCTGTATCACTACAGACACCACCTCTATCACTACAGAGACACCACCTGTATCACTACAGAGACACCACCTGTTCACTACAGACACCACCTGTATCACTACAGAGACACCACCCATTCACTACAGAGACACCACCCGTATCACTACAGAGACACCACCTGTATCACTACAGAGACACCACCTGTATCACTACAGACACCACCTGTATCACTACAGAGACACCACCTGTTCACTACAGAGGTATAAATACTCTAAGTATCAAGCCAGAAGCCACACATAAATACATACTCTAAGTATTAAATACATACTCTAAGTATTAATACATACTGTAAGTATTAAATACATACTCTAAGTATTAATACACACTGTAAGTAGTAAATACATAATGTAAGTATTAAAACACATGTTAATACATACTGTAAGTATTATTACATACTTTAAGTATTAAATACATAATGTAAGTATTAAACCACACGTTAATACATACTGTAATATTAAATACGTACTATAAGTATTAATACATACTGTAAGTATTATTACATACTCTAAGTATTAATACATACTGTAAGTATTAAAGCACACGTTAATACATACTGTAATATTAAATACGTACTCTAAGTATTAATACACACTCTGAGTATTAAAGCATATAAATAACCCATGAGGATGACACAGG
>OOFG01063227.1:0-15599 GCA_900323295.1 Molva molva | reverse complement strand
ACAGACCTGGGTAAGAAGATCAAGGAGGGGGTGGAGGAGGCGGCCAGGACGGCCAAGCACTCGGCAGAGTCAGTCTCCAAGGGAGGGGAGAAACTGGGGACCACGGGGGCCTTCAGGGCCATCTCCCAGGTCAGAGCTCACACACCGGCACCCTGCTGGTTCCCTAGCTGCAGCTCCGCTATACGTGTTTGTTTATGAGGGTTTGAATAAGTACCTTTTGGAAGATGTTTTGCCGTGGCCCTAACAGACTTGTATTACATCAGCAAGTCACCTTAGCTCTTATGCGTTTCTGATGGATTTCTACTTTTCTGGATATATGCCCATATTAGTGCAGAGACGGACACTTCCTGTAATTTTTTTATCCTTGTTCAAGCTGTGGGTCCAGGAGCCAGTCCTAAGCGGCGGGTTCTGGTGTCTGTTCTGTGCAGGGCATGGAGAGCATGAAGAAGGAGATGGACATAGGAGATGATGGCACCTACAGAGCTCCACCTCAGCTGAGGAAGAGGAGCGAGTTCTCCTCCAAGCCGGGGGACAATGACACCAGGGTGTTTGAGGCCAACGAGTGAGTAGTTGTTATGGTAACCGCACGATCATGTGACCCTAGCCTCCTGACCTCACATGGAAAGTCTTCACAGTTCACGGTGTATCTGTTGTACGTATTCAAGTCAATGCATTTCCGCTAGTAGGGATTTTGTAATGGACAAGTTAACCAACTGACATCCACCGCAGCCACTTGCTTGTGCACGTGTTCTGTGGGTCATAATTGACTTTACAGAAAACGTCTACAAGCAGCGTTGATCAGAAGTTACTGAAAATGTGGTCAATTACAAATGTATACCAGAAGGTAAAATTTAAAACCACAGCAGGAAACAACTGAACAGAAGGTGACACCAGTGCTGCAGTATATATACAGTCATGTGAAGAAGTTGGGACACCCCATGAAATATATAGTTATATTTTAAGAAATATGGACATATCAATATTATATATAGATAAAGGTGATGTAATGGAACAAAAAACAATGATAATGTTACTTTGTTATCATTTCTTTAACAAAGTTCTTCTTTAAAATGAACAAAAAGGCCAATTTCTGCTGAGGAAAAAGTTAGGACACCCTATGCCCTAATAGCTGGTATTGCCCCCTTTGGCTGAATTGACCTCAATTAGACGTTTCCTGTAACTGACAGATGGTCTCACATGTTCCTCAAGCACCCTCTGGTACAATAAAGAATTCATGGTGGATTCTATGATGGTGAGCTGGCCAGGCCCTGCTGCAGCAAATCAGCCGCAAACCATGACATTTCCACCCCCATTCTCCACAGTTGGTATGAGGTTCTTGTGCTCAAAGGCTGTCTTTGGTTCGCGCCAAACATGCCTTCTGTTACTGTGCCCAAATAATTATATTTTGGATTCATCTGTCCGGAGCACATTGTTCCAGAAGTCCTGGTCTTTCTCTAGGTGTTCTCTGGCAAACTTCAGTCTTGCCTTGATGTTTTTTTTTGACAGCAAGGGTTTCTTCCATGCACACCTCCCATGCAAACCAAACTTGTGCAGTCTCTTTCTAATCGTAGATGCATGTACTTTGACATCAACTGTGGCAAGAGCTCCCTGTAGGTCCCGTGATGACATTTGAGGATTTCCGGAGACTTCTTTAAGCATCTCGCGGTCTGCTCTTGGGCTGAACTTGCTAGGACGGCCTGACCTGGGCATGTTGGCAGTTGTCTTAAATGTCTTCCACTTCCAATTATTTTCCGGACAGTTGAATGGCTGATTTCTAATTGCTTGGAGATCTTTTTTAATCCCTTCCCAGAATCATATGCATCTACTACCTTCTTTCTGAAGGCCTCAGAGAGCTCTTTTGATCTCGCCATAGTGATACCACTCACTTCAACAATCAAGAGCAAACCTAACAAAATGTCTGAGGTTTAAATAAGACAGGCTCCTCCAGAATCCTCTCTAATGATATTCTGTTCATTTGCACCTGATGTTGTGCACTTGTTTTAAGTAGCAATACATGTGGGGATGTCCTTACTTTTTCCTCACATAAAATTGCATTTCTATTAATTACATCTTCCAATTAATTAAAATATACTTTTTTCTAGTTTAATTTATTTAGTTGTATTACATCCATCTCAAAATAATGTTAAAATGAAGATCAAATGTCCATATGTTTAAATATGTTGAAAAAGACAAAAGTTTTCATGGGGTGTAACTTTTTCACATGACTGTAAGAACCTATGGGAGACAATGGAGGCCACTGAAAATGCTTTCTGATTGATATCGAAAGTAAATTCTCCTTTCAGAATTTGATTAATGTTCACATTGTTGTCTATGCAGATGGGGTTTATTTTAGGCTGTTTTGAATTGTAAGAATGGCCCCCTTCTTTTATATAATCTATAATATAATTAAGAGTATAATATATGTATGTTGGATATTGTTTAGATCTAATTAATTTACCTACCTTGTACACTTGAAATACCTAAACCCAGAACTTAGAATAATTTTGCACTTCATCTACATTTGTTTGTTAATTGGTTTATTATTAATCTACTGTATTTATTTTTATGTATTTTGTTTATGTATCTATACTTGGCATCTATATTTTCGCCTGTCTTCCTGCTGCTGTTACCACCCAGATGTCCCCGCCTGGGGATGAATGAAGTGTTGTCGTTGTTTAAATCGACTCTGGTGCTGCCTGTGTTCTCCACATGCTCATGAAGCTCCTCTCCATGTGTGTGTCAGGGAGGCCATGGGTGTGGTTCTCCACAAGGACTCCAAGTGGTACCAGCAGTGGAAGGACTTCAAGGACAACAACATGGTCGTCAACAGTAAGGAACTCCTGATTCCACTGTGATGACAAGTTACTATTGCGTGATGTCATCTGCTACCAATGCCCCATTTACTAGAGATTGAACGTTTTGAAGAGAGATTAAAAACTTCAATTTAAAGACAGCAGGGGGTGCTGGACTCATTACAATAGAGCTTAAACCAGGCACAACGGATACAACTTAACTTGACATGAACTCTACATGAACTCATGAGTTCCTTGATGGCCAATCATATTCCAAATTTTGAATCCCATTTGTCCTCATTAAAAAGTTTCCCAGTAGCTTCAGGGATTGTGTATGTTTCTGTCCCCAGGGTTCTTCGAGATGAAGATGAAGTACGATGAGAGTGACAACGCGCTGATCCGAGCCAGCAGGGCTGTGACGGACCGGGTCACTGACCTCATGGGTGAGGCCCCCACCTCCTCCTTAACACCTGTGCCCTCCACCTCTGGGGCCAACATATATACCCTGATGGGGTCAACTCAGATTTCTGAATCCTTTGAGCTATAGTTGCAATACCTATATTCGATTCAATAATGCTTTTGGTTTGGAATGTAACCTCTTGTTAAGATCATTTTGTTATTATAAATGTTTTATTCATGTACATTTCTAGTAACTGAGGTTTTCCATGGTTGACATTAGGCGGATGGCAACACCCAGATGTACAGGAATGTATGAAATACAAGTCAAACAATAACAATAAAGTAACTTAACATAGTAATAGACACAGAACTAGCCTGGAGACCATGAAATGCCAGAAATGACAATGTAATCTGGGCCAATCAGGGACTGTTGTAGTTGATGACGTAAAATACAGGTGCCGCTGGCAAAAACGTAATGGTGTCTCCCGAAGCAACGAGTGCTGACGTTAACATTAGTAGACTAAAAACAGCCATAAGTGCAGTAATTGCAGAAATAGACTCAATCAACAAAGAGTGTGCACTAGCGGATTTCCTCGGCAGAAAGACATTTTTCGCCGTCTTTATCCTGTGTATCCACTGAGCAGCGCCGTGATGGCGTCACGTGCTTTCTTACGCTGATTGGCTGAAGGAGTTTGTCAGTCAGGGCAAGTACTCCCACCCACTGAAGTCAATGTGGGCGGCTAGAGGTTCAGACTGATCCGTGTAGCGAAACAGAACGTGAGGTCATGTGATCAGGATGGTCTCCAGGCTAACACATAACTGGTTTAAGAACAAATATACAATCATACGGAATAGAGGAATTTAATTATCGTCACATTTCCTGCTCTGAGCTTGAAATCATGTTGAGTCGCTGCTCTACAGAGTTTCTGCGCAGTAAGGCTGCGAAATGTGAATACGCATCGCCTCTCTTTGTTTTTCTGAACTGTATTTCCATATTCCATTGTTCCTACAGGCGGCCTTTTCTCCAAGACGGAGATGTCTGAGGTGTTGACGGAGATCCTGAAAGCTGACCCCAACTTCGACAAGGACTCCTTCCTCAAGCAGTGTGAGAAGGACATCATCCCCAACATCCTGGAGGTAAGAGCTCCTCTCCGCTTTTATTGTACATTATTGTACACACACGCACGCACACAGCTCTAATGATAGGGGCGCTGGGAGTAATCGCCCATCCATCTCGTGGGTGTTCTTTTCTCCATTGGGTGTGTTCTTTTCTCCATTGGTAGGCTCTTGTCCGTGGCGAGCTGGATGTGCTGAAAGACTGGTGCTATGAGGCAGTAAGTGACGGTGTACTCTGTACATGTCTTGCAAAACATTTGCTTATCTTTTATTGTTTGGCTTGTAGTGGTGTCAAACTTGTTTCTCTACAGTCTATCCTGTCTGGTAAAAGATCTGAGTGGAATGTCAAATACTGTTGTCACACTTCCTCCACCGTCACTAGACCTCTGTACATGGTTTTTCTGGCTCCATGAGTTGTGTACACTCAAAATGGCCTCTTGTAAATTTGTAAAAATATATATTTTCATTACGAAAGATCTAAATTTGTAGAATAGTTTGAAACACAGCATATTATCAATTAAAATCGACTTTGTAGATCTAGGTTGTAATGTGAAAAATACAGACATTAAGAAATATACAGGAAGAATCTAATACTAAAATGCTAATAAATATGCTGAATTTATTGTTTTTCTGTTTTCCCCAGACTTACAGTCAGCTGGCTCACCCGATCCAGCAGGCCAGAGCTCTGGGCCTGTTGTTCCAGTCCAAGATCCTTGATATCGACAACATAGATGTAAGCCCCGCAATACACAACACATACTTAAGCTTTAAACACAACATGGTTTTCACCTTATTGCACCCAACATTAATCTCTCTACATGGGCTTTTTTATTCAATATGTGTTTGTTTGTTGGCGTTTAGCTTGCCATGGGGAAGATCATGGACCAGGGCCCCGTGCTGATTATCACCTTCCAGGCGCAGGTTGTCATGGTGATTCGAGGCCCCAAAGGAGACCTAGTGGATGGGGATCCGGTCAGTAGAACCTAATTATTACCCAAGCATGGGGAACTGATTACATTCTGAGCCGCAGAATGCCAGGAAGTTAACATTCCTGGCATGGACGACAGCGCTGGAGAACATTTGTTTTGTTCTTTTTTATCCTCCCTTCATTTCCCAGTTTTTATTTGATTGTTGGTCATTATCCTGGCGTCATGAGAAGAGCCGGCCTCGGTGTAACCTTCCCCTCATGGGTTATTACTAATGTGGGGACCTGCTGACACACTGCAACGCTGGTCTGGTCAAGTTCAACATGCTCGTAGACGTAGTTCCACACAATCATAAGACTCATAAGGCTTTCATCTGTTCAACTTTAGTCTGGTGAGAGGAAACTTAAACAGCAACAGACTTATCAATAAATAAATAAATGAATGAAATGAGCTCAACTTGGGCCGACTGTACCTGCGGTGTATCTTCCACATATTTGAGACTGCACTTGCACATAGGGCTTGTGCCAATGCAGTGTGACGCTCATCGCTCTCCTCTTCCCTCCACCCAGGAGAAGGTGATGAGGATGATGCACGTGTGGGCGTTGTGTCGGGACCAGGAGGAGCTGAACCCCAACGCAGCCTGGAGACTCCTGGACATGTCAGCCTCCAGCACGGAGCAGGCCCTCTAGAGGAGGAGGAGCTGCACACACACACTGACACACACAGAAGGCACCGAGGCAGGGATGGCGTATGCTCAACAAGAAGGTGGACCGAAAGGACGTGGATGTAGAATACACGCTCTGGCACTAACAAAACTCTGACAAGCACACACACCCCTCTCCGCCAGGCCCATGTTCTGCGTGTGAGCGTGTGTACACATTATTTTTCATTTCAGAAAAGAAAAGTCCATGTGCTGGACCACATGCGAGCATGAAAACATGTACGTGCCGGGGAAAGCCATGTTGCATCATGTATGTGTGTGCACATACACAATCAAATGTCTTTCTATGGTTGGAATGTGGTTTTTGCAGGCTTCCTAGTTGTGTGTGTGTCTGTGGTGCTTTGAATGGGAACCCTATTTATTTTACAATCTACCTTGATTGCCTCAGCAAGGGACGATGGTTCTATTCTCCTCCTGGCCAGCATGAGGTCCATCCCTCGACGGACATGAAAAAAGCATCAAAGACTGGACGTGAGGACCAGATGGAGCAACCATTTACCTAAAGGCCTAAAAAAACAACTTGCGCTATATGTATGTTCTATTATATTACAGGATTCAGTGAAGATGTGTGTATTCATATTCTAGCTTGTTCTAGCTTGTCCTATCATATTAATATAGACTCTCCTCTACTCCTTGTAAATATACAGTGTGTGAAGCAATGCGTCTGTTGCATGCTGACCACAGCAAGCTGCCCTCACATGCCTGAAGTCATTTACTGGTTCCAGTCAATTACTGGCTCACATGTTCCACTCAGTCCTTTCTTATTCAGTCTTGTCTCATCTCAGGTTCACTGTCTTCTAGCTCTTTCAAAGGGTGGGGCCTAAGATGAGAACATGTATTTTTTTTTAATCTATATATATTATTGTTTGTGTGTTCTGTTTTATCCATACAACAATTTCTCTAATCATTCTTACTCAGACACCAGGTGAAATGTCTTCTGCCAACATTTGAAATGTCCTTGTTTGCATTTGCGGAAATCAATGTGAAAGATATTATTGAATATGATTCAATGATTCTTAATGAGCATGGAGAGTGGCTGTAATGGCAATAGCTGCAGGAATAGTTTGTCAGGAAAGAGATCTGGCAGTTTTCTATGTGAATTCAGACATTATTTAGCATATAGAACTATGACAGAAATGTAAGTTAATTCCTTGTACTTCAAGGAAGCCTGACAAGTCATATTAATGTATTGATAAGAGTCCACTGTGTATAGCTACTGGTCCACTCTGCCCATTGTTTACATAGAGTGAAGAAAGTACAGATAAAGCTGAACATACAATAGGGCAGATGGTGTGATTACACACCACAGCATACTTAAGGAGTAGTACATTGTGTATTGCATGGTGGTGATGTATCATCTTTCGTTAATGCATTCCGAATGTACCTATTTTCACTGGTTAGATGTATTACCTGGAAAGAATGTTAAAGCAGGTGCGTTGTTTAAAGTGGATTCTTTTTTCCATGAAATAACCAGTGGTTCTGTACAAAATAAATATATTTTAATTTACATACGAGATTTAGTTTCAAAATTATCTTAAATTTCCAACGTTCCATAATTCTTTATAGAAAAAAAGCCTATTCTGTGATATTGTAGATAATATTTGAGTAACTTGCCATACAAGACTTGTCAAACCTACAGCCATCCTATCTTTCATTTGACCAAATAAGTTGTCTGCTAATACTTTATTTCCATATCTTCATCATCTCTAAATATTTGATGTAAATAAAGAAGACTATTATAATATGCAGTCTCCTGGTTTTCTCAATGTGTGCTGCATTTGGTTGCTTGTAATGGGAGTGTATGGATGTGTGAGTTGTGTGTATCTATGCGTGTGCACACACCCACGGCCACACACACACAACACAAGTTCAAGCCCTGACATGCTTTAATATATGTGCATGGATCCAGCCTTTGAAGCAGCTTGATAAACGTATGGATTTGTCAGTATATCGCTGACGGATAAAGCTTTAAATAACACGCGGCCATAGATTGACTCACTCTACCCAGGACACGTTATACTGCTGCTGTCTGTGCTGATGAATGAGTGGTCATTTCCTTATCTAACATGCTTTAGCCTATGGAGAAGACCCTTCTTTCCAAGAAAGATGGAAGATGAAGCTTATAAATACCATTGGTATTTATTAAAGTAAAAAAATTAAAAGATGTACTAATTAAATCAGATTTTAAATCATGAGACCCACTGAATAACCCAAATTCTGCTTTGTATCACAAATTATCATGTCTTCCTTTTTTACGTTTTTACTTTTCTCACTGTTATACCAAAATGCGATGTTGTCGTTGATGTTCTCCCCGCGCTAATGAAAGAAGACCTCTTTGTCCAGTGTTGAGTTTTGATGTTTGCTGACGGTGGAAGATGTGATATTAAACGCTCACACATCCTCCACCTGAAAAACATGCAGAAGGGAACTTGCTCCGGGCTACTCCATCATTTCAACCCCTCTATTATTAGTACCATAATTATGGGATAAGGACATCCCCAAGCTCTTGACTAGTCAGAACCCTCACATTGTGTTGAGCTGAATGAGCACTCTTTGGTGCCTCAGCTCTTAAGCTAGTAGTGGGAAAGGCTTTAGTGACCTAACTATTGTATTCACCAACTGCCAGAGGCTATCACTGTAGTAGCTCCACGTTACGCTGGGATTACTGCACGTCCTTTGTAACACAATGGGTTATTTAATATTCTTATTAGGGTGTCTTGACTAATGTAGCCAGTTTAAAAATGAGTTATCCAACTTTCATCAATTAACATAAAGATAATTGCAGACTCTGTGATATTGTCCATGCCACTTGATGCTTCCAACATTAAGGTGTTTTTTGTAAAATTAACATCCAACCTATCTTTTATTTGGCCCAATAAGATGTCTGATAATACTTTATTTCCATATCTTTAGCAGTATTAAGTATTTGCTGTAAATAAAGAGGACTATTATAATATGCAGGCTGGGTTTTTTGTGTGTGTGTGTGTGTGTGTGTGTGTGTGTGTGTGTGTGTGAGAGAGAGATTTTGTGTGTTCAAGCTAGGTACTGTGTATGTGTAGTTAGTTTAGTTTAAGAGTTAGCATGCATAGGTTTTATGGTTTGGGTGGGGTTAGGAGTAGTAGCAGCGTAAAGTAATAGGGTTATTGTAGTGTTATTGTATGTTGATATGTTTTAGTCGAGATGTATTGCAATGTTAACAGGCTAACTCGTCTTTACTACACCTGCACAGTACCTACCTAACTTGAAAACACACACATACACACACACACACACACACACACACACACACACACACACACACACACACAATACCGGTTCCGGTATTGTCGGCACTAATATGATGTTACTCAATTACCCCTTTTCATTCCAGTTCCGAGGAGCCCTGCTGTATTCCATCCTCTTACATAACGGTAGAAACACACATGGCCCCTGGGCAGGAACGCAGCCTCCAAACCATTATGCTGATTGTCCGTCCAGGGACTCCCTCGACGTGACTTGCCCGCTCGACCCCTGTCAAACAGAGACTACTTAAACGCGCTCACTTTTCATGTCAAGTTGGAATATTCTACTCCTCTTATTTATCGTTCTCTTTGTTGATCGCCGCTCTCCACAAACCGCTGAACCTTTCTACACGTCTTCAGTCAGGCAGTATTCAGACGCAACACATTTGGACCTATGCCAAGGCTCGCTTGGATTGATGAAGGCGCTGTCCGTGGTCCTGGTTACTTTCTTATCCTTCATTTAATTATGTTTCTTATAGACATTGAATGAAACACAGTCGTTTTCTAGTTTTTGCATTGTTTTCCAACTGCAAGATGAGTTCTGAAGTTCTCAAGGTGTTCTCAAGGTATGTATTGTAATTATTATTCAATTTATTGAGTGTTATGTTCTCCATTTAATTCTTCTTTTTGATTTTAAGTAAAACAAGTAGGCTAGCCTAAATGTATAAGAACGTTTGGATTTATTCCCCTGAACTTTTGCAAGGGCTGATACGGTAGTTCAGCATCATTCATCATCTAGGCCTATATCTCAGCAGACTGGCTCATGTATACTCTGTGGGCCATGCTTTGGTCAAGTCGTCCTATACGATTTAAAGTAAGGATCTTAATGTGTAGTAGGCCGAAGCTTACCCGCAAATCAGTCCGCAGGGGCTCTCCTTTGACTTCTTCCTCAACGGGAGGTGTTCGGCAATCCGTGAGTTATCTGCTGAGGGGGGCCGTCTCCCTGAACGACGCCCGGTGAACCGTGAAATGAACCGTGCCGAAATAACAACTCTTTCTTTTATTGTTAATGGTTTCTAGACTGTTCGTATTTCATCACTTCCTCAGGTATCGTCTACTCTGTGTTTGATAGAACATTTAAGAAACCCTTCTGACCCTGAGTCTGATGCAGTGAAAACACATAACGTAATTTGTTGAAAAAAGTTGTAATTTTATTTTCTCTATAGTGAAGCACTTTTGGAACTGGGTACATCTTCAAATCTGTAATTGTATTTATTTATTCCTGATCTTTATACTCGCTTTCCCTCTGTTGCGCACCAACTGGGGTTTGCCCTCTTAGCGAGTCTTCCTAATGCAGCGAGCAGTTCATCTTTGTTTGTCAGAACGGGGCTTATTGTGCCCTGCATGGTGTTGCCCTGCACAACATGCAGGGCAAGTTCATTTAGTCCTATTTATTGAATGCTTCCCAGCTGTGGCACAGATATAGACCTACATTAACATTAGGAGAAACAGGTATTTTAGCCCAGATTTCATCAGCATTTGAGTAACTCTCAGAAATATAGGCCTATTTAAATGTCTTCTTTGTTTCGTTTTTTTCAAGGCGTGAGACCTCCTTGAATGAAGCTTCATTATTCCACACGGTTGACATATGGTTCAGTCTGACATCTTCCTATAGAGAACCATTATTCCATTAACACGCAGTAACATCAGGACCTTCTATCCCAATAGAACCACCACGGCCATTTCATAATTGTTGCTGAGCTGGTCCGATTTTTTTTATTGTCTTCTCTTCCTCCATTAAAGCTGAGCTCGGCTTTGCAAGGCCATCATCCTTAGAGCGAATGAGCTATTAACGAGCCTTCACCAGGAAGGGTCGTAGCGAAGAGGAAACCTCCTGAAATAGATTGTGCTGACTGCGAAGCACGTGCACATTTACGTTTCTCCCGCCGTTACGTTGGTGTGAAGACTGTCCTGTTTTTTTTTTAATGTTTTGAATTTTATTCTGCGTGTGTTTTGTATTGTGTAGTATGTCAGGTTAATGGAGGAGGGGATCAGGATTATGTGAAACAGAAAAGTTAGAAGAAGGAAGTGGACAGGAGAGTGGTTTCAACTTTTTTGTGCATGTTGTTTGTGTACAGTATCTGAGAGCAACATCACGATTACTTGTTATTTCTTCTTAATTTTCTCTTATTTACATTATTTCCTAGATGGTTCTAAGGGAACCGATACAATGGATGAAGACCAGAAGTGGATGAGGGACATTGAAGAGTTTTTTTTCTTTACACCATATGCCATCTGACAAGAACAATCTACCAAAGCAACATGCTTTGACAGTTGTGTTATAAAATAGTACCAGCGTATTATACCATCACAGTCAACCTTACCTAACGGGGGTTAAGAACAATCACACAGATCCATGACCGCCATCTTGGAACTCCTTAACCAAAGCTCCGTCTCTGCAGGCTGGTAAACACAGTCTAAAACAGCAGCCCTCAGCAGCGTTTCAGTGTTGCGTTGTGTGTGTTGTGTATTGTTTGTGCTGTGTGTGTTATCTCCTCCACATGACAGGAACTCTCTGGACACAAGGCCCCAACACCTGAGCCTCGCTCTGGCTGATTTAATTAGCACTGAGCAAGCTTGTCTCTGCTTGCAGGCTGCATCGCTGGAGAGTTGCCTAATTAACTACCGCTACCACTACCTCAGAAAAACCACCAGACATCTGAGAGAGCTGAATGTGCGGATTCTGCCTGGACTTGTCAGTTGTCTGACTTTTTGTCAAAACTCTTTATCCTTTAAAACAACAACAGCAAAGCAAACTCTGTTTATTTTCAATAGTGACCCAACCCAACCCAACGTTTGCTGACTCTGTCCTAGTGTTGACGTTACGGCTTTAATTTCTCACAACCTCGCCCCCATCCATCCCTCCCTCCTCCACCCCTTCAAGATGAGCGACGACCACTACTGGGTGGTGGACTACGACCTGTCATCCACCACCGTGTCCCCGGGCGGCACCACCGGTGTGCCCGTAGGGGGGCAGCCGCAGCATCCCATGGCGGCCCACTCTGAGCTGGGCACGGCCCTGTGCCTGGTGGGCCTCCTGCTGCTCCTGCTGCTCTTCCTGGTGGTCCGCTGCATCCGCATCCTGCTGGACCCCTACAGCAGCATGCCCTCCTCCTCCTGGACCGACCACAAGGAGGGCCTGGACCGGGGACAGTTTGACTACGCCCTGGTGTAGGAGAGGTGGAGGAAAGGCCTAGACAGTTTGACTACACCCTGGTGTAGGAGAGGTGGAGGACAGGCCTGGACAGTTTGACTACACCCTGGTGTAGGACAGGTGGAGGACAGGCCTGGACAGATGACAGTTTGTTACAGAAGAAGTGTGATTCAAATGATGGGCATCAGATGTCTTATCATTCCGTGCTCTGTACCAAAAGTTAACCTTCAAACCCTCCCAGTATTACCTTGAACAACCCAGGAACTAAATGTAGCAACTTGATATCTTCCATGCATTTTTCATAGTTGTGTCTGCAACTCCTAGGAACTAGAAGTGATCAACAAATAGTTAAAAAGTAGCCTTGATATGGAATGAATTGGTTGACTTGAGGTCTTGTGTAATGGTCTGTAATCAGGTACCACATGTAGACCAGAGAGATGAGAAGAACAAAAAGGTATCTATCAAAGTTTAATGCTATAAAGGTTGAGGACATTGTCATTTTACATTTCTTTAATGTTTAGAGGAAACCCAGATCAAACTGGTACTGCTGAGTGCACAGCACGGATTAATTTAATTACAGTCAGACCTAATGAGTTTACGAAGTAACAAAGAACTACAGTACCAACAATTAAGATCGGGAGCCAAAATCTCTTGTGGTTCTCCAGAGTCTTGTTGAGGATTAAACCAATTAGAATTTACGTTTTTACCAGCAACATTTTCTCAGGCAGGCCCCAACATGTCAACAGAGGAACCCTTTAACCAAACAAGATGTTAAAGGAAGTCAGTGATCGCTCTTCCTCAGGAAAACAGTGTCAGGACCGAAACCAAGTCAAGCAAGGTTTAGGGTTTCGTTGGTTCTCAGGAAAACATTTAACAATGCTCCGTTAAAGGAAATGATTATTGAGCTCTATTGTGAAAGAATTTCAACACATCCAAATAAAATAGTTAAATATTAATATTTGTGCTAGTGCTATTCTCTGTAAATCAGGTTTAATTCATGAAACACAGTTGGATACAATACTTATGTGTGGTGATCTATTTCATGATGCAATCCCCTTTAGCAGCATTTTCACTTAGATATTGTCTTTATATTTATAATGGAGTGCACGAACAATGCCCATTTTTGTAAGTAATATTTTTGCTGTCAGGTCCGAAACTTTATACCAGCCAAAGCAGTCAATAGTGCCTTTAAAATAACAGCAGAACATAATGCTGTTGCTATGTGTTTATTGTATTGTTTATTGTATTACTCCATTTGCCAACATGTTTACACAACAAAACAAGTTGTCTATTTTTTGTCAAAGTTAAAGTCACCAATTTCCTTTCACTATCCTTTTATATTTAAATAAATGCTTTTTCTGACATTGTTTCTTTTATTTGAGATCTGCTACTTATATGTTCTGTTCTCCTCAAAGTAGTAGTACTCAAAGTGCCCTTGTTCTTGCCTTGAAATCAATTGCGAGATTTAGAGCAAACGCAATCAATTGAATAATCGACGACGGCTCGTAAAATAACACAGCCAGTGGCCTCACCAGGATCAACCCACCTCGAATAAATAGATTTAAACCATCGTCAGGCCATTCTGGTTGTCGGGGATAAGGAAAGCGTTCATAATAGGAGTCTAGTAGTACCTTGCCAATGAAGATGATATGCCTTTTAAACTATAGACATTAGGCCTATTTGGTGTTTGAGCATATCCAACCCCAACATAAATGTAGCCTTATTAGTGGGCCTAGGCTGCAAATGCGGCCCTAACGTAAAAACAGAGTCACGAACGTGCCTTTTAGTTCACGTGTCTTTGTTTTTTGTTTGTTTGGTTTAGATAAGTGTTTTTGTGTCAAGGATTTACATAGATCCACGCCAAAGAACACGTTTTCGTTGCATTATTAATCAGTTGGTAGAGCCAAGACCAGGCTTGCTGTCTAACGACCTCTTCTGGATACTTGGAGTACTACAGGGCGACTTTCTGTTAAGGCCTTTTAAAAAAAAAAAAAAAAAAAGCCGTTAAAGCCGTTTAATTGCCAGCCCCATTTAGTCCATCCACTCACATCTTTTAGGACTTGTGTTTTTTATGAACGTTATCTGTAAAATGGTAATCTGTTACATTCTTTCAACAAGCAATGCTTGTTTTGGATTTAGAGCTATATGTCAGTTTATTGTTAGTGTAACACCATTTTTATCAGGGAAATAGTTACTGGACTTACTTTTACCATTAGTTACATCTATATTCAAATTACAAACTCTCTAACTTTCTATTGCCGTGAGGGAAAATGATTAGCATACACTTATGGAGGCCACTCCGTATTGTAGTACTGTACTGCAGTGTCCTCTGCATCAGAACGCAGATTAGTTGTGATCATTACTCTCTGATTACTGTCTTATAATTCAGAAAGTAGAACAAAGACTGTAATAACATCACACACACATCCACACGCGTGAGAGAAAGAGGGATCGAAAATAAAGAAAGTATGAGAGAACTAGTTTGACTCCCTATGACTTCGTTTTTTTCCTTTTTGTAGTACTTTATTATTTTTACTTTGTTTCATTTTGTAACTGCAAACAAACATAAACATGTAAATGTTTATTTTCCATGCCAATAAAGCTCTTTAAAATATAACTTTGAATTTTAATGAGAGCCAGAGAGAGAGAGAGAGAGAGAGAGAGAGACCCAAATACACAATACCCATCTCTCTCTTTCCCTCTTTCTCTTTCGCATGTGAAAAAAGAAACCAAAATAAATATATGAATTATCTCAAATATAAAAACATTAATACAAAATATAAATACATATCAAAAAGGTGATTACATACTTAATATAAAAAGGTCAAATATAGAATACTAAAAATATATAAATAGTCAAGTATGATATCTCCTATGAACAAATAAAGTAAAGATACTTTGCAGATATGTGCAATAGTGCAATTATTGTGAACAGACAAACAACAGTGAACAAAAGTGTAGTTCATGATTACAAACATGCGCTGTTGATTTAAGACCAGTGGGATGATTCTGAGAAGGAATTTGATGTCCTTCCCTCATCACAACAGGGCATGAATCGCGCTGATCGCATATTGTTGTATTTCTCCCAACCGATATGTCAGTTTGTAAGCATCTAGGGTGTGTATGTGTGTGTGTTTGTGTGTGTGTGTGTGTGTGTGTGGGTCTCTCTCTCTCTCTCTTTCTCTCTCTCTCTCTCTCTCTCAAGTTTAA
>OOFG01063226.1:0-15339 GCA_900323295.1 Molva molva | reverse complement strand
CACACACACAGTCAGTCAGACACAAAGTCGGTAAGTATGTTAGTTTCTAGGATATATTGGCCAGTAAAGAAAAGGGTTACGTTCAGTGGCTAGAATACGATTAGACCGTCATGTAATACCGAAGAGCATTGTGTAATAATACGTTAAAGGAATTGTCCAGTAAAGACAGTAAGGTTACTGTTCATAGGCTATTTAAATTCCTATGGTAAACCAGTATATATTGTCCAGTAAAGGTGTAAAGGCAGCACTTTACGTACGGATGGTTTATGCATGAATAGTCCAGTAAAGACACTGGGTTGCTGTGCAGAGGCTTTTAAACTCGTTGCCACCCATCCTTGTGAGGGCTTAAACGTGCGAGAGTGCACACGCGCGAGGTCTGGCCCCGCGAGGACAGCCTCAAGCTAATCAGGGACCCAGCAGTCCTACTGCGCTCACGTCTGGGGGAGGCTGCAGTGCACAGACATATGATATAAAGAGCCTTTTACATTCTCTTAGCTCCACAAGCAACTCAAATACAATTCTGCCTTTTGCAAGCAAAAACTGAACAATAAAGTTGAATATATAATATTATGTATCAATGTATATATTAATAAGTTCATGGTGCATAAGAATTGTTACCAGAAAGACACACCTAAAACCATCATCATGCTGCTACTATTCATTGACCCATTGTGCGTCAGCTGGCAATCATTAGTGACAGTGACCTGTCATCTCCTTCTGTCCTATCTGAAAAACATAAAAATCACATTAGTCATTAAGTAATTATGATTACTTAGGTATTTAGTTACCATGGGATTACTGAAACCAGCATGAATTAAAGAAATGGTAGAAAACTAATCTAATCTGAATTTTGAAAAATTCCTTACCTTCCACTCCCTCTAGATATATCAATACACATTAAGATGTGATTTCTCTTGACAACCATACACGTTTGAGAATATAATAATAAAAAATAAATGAAGTCCATCTTAGAACATTGTAGTTTCAGCACGGCAGACCCCCCGTCCATAACATCCTCCGTCACATCATGACGTAGCCTAGTGTAGGTGCAGTCTCATAGTGACGTAGCCTAGTGTGAGTGCAGTCTCATAGTGACGTAGCCTAGTGTGAGTGCAGTCTCATAGTGACGTAGCCTAGTGTAGGCGCAGTCTCATAGTGACGTAGCCTAGTGTAGGCGCAGTCTCATAGTGACGTAGCCTAGTGTAGGCGCAGTCTCATAGTGACGTAGCCTAGTGTAGGCGCAGTCTCATAGTGACGTAGCCTAGTGTAGGCGCAGTCTCATAGTGACGTAGCCTAGTGTAGGCGCAGTCTCATAGTGACGTAGCCTAGTGTAGGTACAGTCTCATAGTGACGCGTGCGTTCTTACCATGTTGTTTCACGCAGGCTGTATAAACGTGGACAGCACAGTTAGAAAATGATACTTTATCGCCACGGTAGGAATTGAAATAAAAAAAGGAATACAGGCTACCAGTCAAAGAAGGGAAATTAAATAGTGGTCCCATTGATAATGGTGGCTCACGCTCACACAAAGGCTATCTGTCCACAGCCTGTGTTTGGCCCATTCTACAACCGTTCCTCCTCTCCAGATGTACTTTGTTGTCCTTTATACCGCGTCACCTGACTTCCCAAAGCATTTCTGGCATAAAGCTTTCTGGCAGAAGGCTTTCTGGCAGGAAGCCTGAAGGCAACTTCTCCCATATGCCTCACAGTGTGGCATAACCTTCATTGATTGCCGCCAAAGCTACAGGATAAACTAACCAACGCCCTTAAAATCATCTGGACAGGTTCCCTGTTAGGTATGCATTCATCTAATCTCGTAGAAAAGGTACCTACACAATAATCTCACCGAACCCGCACAAAGTATGAAGAAGCCAATTGATTCACTAGCATCAACAGACACAGGATATTTATTTTGCTAAAAGAAAAGACCAAATCCCACACCTTGGTGCCCTAAACCCTTAAAGTCTGCATCCAAATTGAAAAGAGACCGGTAGTGTGGAAAAAGGCTGGCCTTTTAGGTTACCTAACAGGAAATAAGAGTAAGCTAAGACAGACCGTAGGAGAGATTCACTCTACTCTAATTCTACCGAGAGGCATTGGAGAAGCATCCCACAGAGAGCCAGGCAGGCAGTGTGAACGGCTTTGCCTTACCAGGCCAATAGCATTCACACGTCTTAGATAGAACTGCCCAAACCACACCTCCCACAATGACTACTCCCCTGGACATAGTGATAGCAGGTCAGATTGATGCTGGTAACGTGCTGAAACTAAATTATACGGGGCACAAGCGCCCCAAAGGCGCCCTCCAGTGCCCAAAAGCTGGATCGTTAAACGAGAAAAGAATAACGATGAACAGCTGATTTATAAGAAAAGAATATATAGAAGATAGAAATAAAGCTAAAAGTGGTGCAGCTGTTCAGACCCAAAAGCAAGGGAAGTCTATTACTGTGCAAGAAGGAAGAAGCCGAGGCAGCCCCCCCCTACCAACACACCCACCACCGTCTTCCACAAGACAAGTGCCCCACCCCCTCCTTACGTCGTGATCTACCAAGTAGCTGACGAGACCGGGACCCCTGTCAAAAACAAAGGCCAAACTGAGAAGGAAACGTGATGTTTCCAATGACTCCAGACAACCTTCTGGGTGAACAATGCAGCATCAGGGGCATTGTTGTGATGGATCCATCATTCCAGCCGTTCCACCTCAACCCATAACACCAAGCAACCGTGGCAGGAATGACAAGAGACTGCGATGGTAGCATACCAGCGTCTGACCCACATTCAGGATTGGACCACTTGACCTATTGTGAAGCCTGGGACCGACAATTCCATGGGGAAGGACCGGCCCCAATGCGGAGAGATGGCAAGTTCCCGCCTCTATGACTATCCAGATCATCATCATCCTGGTCCTCCTCATCTTCCTCCAGTGACATTACCCAGGAACACGACTTGTTTCCTGATAAAATGAAGATGCAAGGCAAGATTAGACTGAGGGGGGAAAGGGAAAGAAAGACAATGGAAAGACAGAAGATGAGACGTGAAGAAAGAGGAACGCATAGGCATAGGAATGTGAACGCAAAAGAATGAGACAACGGATGGAAGAAGAACAGTTGTAAGAAAGACCAAGGATAATCTCCACTGGTCAGAATTAAAGAAATGGCGACAGCCTATCCCGGCCCTCACTCAATCGAGAGCATGTCAAGGCACATACCAAGGAACCAGGTCCATGACCAAACTGCTCCTTATCATGGCAACATCTAAAACAATGACAGCGAAGAAGAGGACAAAGAGAGGGTTCCCCCCTTGTGAAGGAGCGCTAGCGGCCAACAGAATCGCTTACAAGACAGTGTCATACATCACTACAACAGCTGTTGGAATCCACCTTTGCTATCACTCCAACCAGGAAGATTTTCTATCAAACACTGTTATCAGCTTCCAACTGGCTATACAGCATTGCAACACAGTTAATCCCGCCACCTTCTTGATGACCCATTGGACGGAGAGCCTCACTGCTGTGAGAACTCTGCTGTGGCATTCCTAAAACAACGCCCGACCCGTCATGTCAACAGAACCAAATTGCAATCCTGGCAAGATGTTTTTATGCTATAGTCAGAAACACTGAAGGAACAGATAAGAAGCTATTATGTTGCATTATCAGAATAAACTCAGTTATCTTTAAAGATGTTTCCTCCTTGTCTTGAACCACAGAACTTCAGTGAATTCTTCAAGGGTTGAAGGTTTGAGGACTTGAGACTGTCTGTGAACATGAGGAACAATAAGAGAGGCAGTTTTGCAGAGAATTTGAGAAGTATTTAAACTAATCAACAACAAGCTACAATGTACACACTGAAGTCAACTTGCTTGAGGACATCGCATGGGACAGCAGGAAATTACGGTATGTTTTGTTGTACTTCTGTCATTTAGAATAGTTTGGAGTTAGTAAATGGATGGGCAGGCGCTCATATTTGTTAAATTGACCTAGCACACAGATGTAGACGGAATAGTTTTCCATAAACACATACACATTCATCCTTTCACACATGTATCCTTTCACACTTCAAGTTGAGAATTGTAAAAACCACTATGGACAACTTTTCTTTTTAACATTCAATTATCATTATGAGCTACATTACGATTGCTTCTGCTATGGTTTCACTTGGTTGGAGCAAGTCACAGTCTAGCCACTGCAGCCCACCCATGAGCTCGCGCACAAGCTCGTACAGTTACCATTCAACTGTCATTTCCTAACATACGACTAATCATAGAAGATTTTACACACAAAGAAATCGTGATATTTATTATTTTAGTCAGGGAAAACAAACCCATATTAGACGCTGAATTCGAACCGTAAACCACAAGACAAACGCAACGAATGACAGATGCTACAAACGCCAAAGACCTGGAAGTAAGAGAGTTCAGGGAGGTCACGAAAAAGTGGAGTGACCAGAGAAGCTTAGCCATGGAGGATTATCCCAGTTTAAAGACATGCATAACAGGAGATGGTCCAGGACCGGAGTTGAACCTTACTTCACCCTGGTGCTGGATGTTCTGAGGGAGGATTCACCGGTTGTTAATTGGTTTTGAGGGAGTGGAGAGTTGTAGGGCATACACAGCTACTCTCACCTCTCGTGACAGAGAGCCTGCTCATCCGAGATACAGATGAGGTAGACATCCAGCCAGACCAAATAGCTGCTGTGGCTGAACCTGAACTGGGTAAATGACCAGTGCCGTCTGCTTCCCCAGGCCCATCAGACCCTGCTTCCGCCTCAAAACTGCAACCATCAGTGAAGGTGCGGTCATTTAAGCGAGTAGCGTCAAAGATCAATGATGACGATGACATTAAAACACCTTGACAGAAAGTGTTTAAGGCAGAACTATCCAAATAGAGGGTGAGACCATCAAGTTCATCATAGAAAAGAGAGGAGGAACTAGGAGAAACTAGAGCTGGAGAAAATCTAACTAAACCTTCAAATAATACTACTAATACTACAGGAGGAATTAATACCACTTGGCTACACGTTTGATACAATAGAGGTTTAATGAGAAGGTAAAACATCAGATACAAAGACACAATTGGTAATGGTACATATTTAGATTTATTCTATTTCAGGTTATTATGTGTGTGCAAAGACCCTCATCTTCCAACCAATTAGACCATCATCCACCAGATTAGACCATTACCCCCAAGATAAAACCATCATTGCTCCCCAGATTGAACCATCACCCCTCAGTATAGACTATCTCTTACCAGATTAGACCATCATCTCCCAGAAAAGTCCATCATTGCCCAGAGAATACTTGGATTTTGCCTGTAGCCTAATGTTCAGCATTTGATGATTCAATTAATCAGTTAATTAAGGGGTTATTATAGGAACTATAATATACTGAAAATACTAACTACTACTAAAATGTTTGATTATTAACTTGAATGATTGATTCAATAGATGAGATATTGTTGTATAAATCAACATTATTTCATTCAGAGGTTGATGTTGTGATTGCTTTGTTAAATGAAGTTGGTGTTAATGATGAAAGACTGGACTGTGGCACCCTCTGTGTTCCTTATGTGTTTCAGAACACTGAACTGGGAAATGGAATCAGGTGCATAGAGGTGCGTCCTCCCATGTCCGGCAACACGGCATGTGAGGCGGGCGTGACGGGAGCATCCAATCTGGCATTCTTCTTGGCTGGTCCGGATTCTGCTGATGGAAGTCGTGGATGAGGAAGCAGTCCAAGATGTCATGGGCAGGGATCCAGCAGCCCTATCCACGTTGAACGCCAGAGACCCGTCGATAGTGCGGGCTGGGGAATGATCTAATAAATCAGGGTGCTAATTTACGGGATTTGATACCGAAAGGGAACAGGGGCTGGAACCTGGTTGTGGTCTGCCTGTTGCCGATACTTGGAGATGGTACGGAGCACAGTGGAGCGGGATCTCCTCGAGGTCCAATGACGACGGTGTACAAACTCCTGGGTAGATGAAAGGGAGACAGCCCTCTCTTTGGCTGGGAATAATGGTGGCTGGTATCCTAGAGCACAGTGAAAAGGAGACAGGCCCGGGTCAGAGCATGGTAAGGAATTGTGTGCTTATTCAACCCAAGGTAACTTACATATGGTCGGGTTGCCTGCTGTGAGACATCGGTGGTCTCCAGAGGAAAGGCTGATGGAGGCGCCCACCAGGGAGCAGAAAGTCTTCCAAAACCTAGAGATTAACTGCGGCCCTCGATGTGGGACAATATTGACCGTGAACCCATGGAGACGAACGACATGTTAGACAAGCAGCTTGGCAGCATCCTTACCTGTTGGGAGCTTGGGCAGGGCCCAATTAGCCAATTTTTTTTTACCTTAGCAGGATCTATCTGAATGTTGACAATGGAGAGTATGTAGCCAAGGAACGACACAGTGGACTGGTGAAACACACACTTCTATACCCTAACATAAAGTCGATTCTCCAGGAGGTCATGATAAAAGGGATGGGCATGTTCATGGGCGGAACTGGAGGAAATCAGGATGTCATCCAAATAAAAAAGAAACACAGGTTTAGCGTGTCTCAGAGGACGTCGTTGATGAGGACTTGAAGAATGGCGGGGCATTGGTGAGACCAAACTGCAAGGTATTCATAATGGCCACAGGGGGTATAGACCGCTCTCTTCCACTCAGCCCCCTCTCTGATTCGGACAAGGTGGTATGCATTGCGGAGATCAGGCTTCTTGAAAATTGTGGCATTCTGGAGGTGTTCAAAAGCTGAATAGATAAGTGGCAATTAATACTGGTTCTTGACTCTGAAGTCATTAAGACCTCGAACATCATTACAGGGACACAGAACTCCATCCTTCTTCCTAATGAAGAAGAAACAAGCTCTGGCTGGGGGGATGATACCAGAGGTCATTGACAGAAGTACTGAATGTACTTTTCTATCGCATTGGTCTCAGGAGCAGACAGGGAATACAGATGGCCGTGGGGTGGAGAAGTACCAGATACCAGGTTGATGGCACTGTCATAAGTGTGATGAGGTGGCAGATCTACAGAACAGTTCCTTCAGATCATGATGGAACATCAGAAGAGTCTTGGTGGTTGTCAGGGGTGACAGATGCAGAGGAGAGAGGAGGTTGAGCTGAACTTAAACAGTTTTGCCCCCAGGTGGTAATCTTCCTAGTAGACCAGTCAATGGAGGGGTTGTGGATTGAAAACGAGGGTTGACCCAAAATACCCGGGACATGCGGTGAACTGATAAGGAGCAGAGAAATACTTTCTCTGTGGTTGCAAGAGATGCAGAGTTCCAAAGGGACAGTGGACTGAGAAACCATTACAATGGCTTTGCATCAAGGGTACTGGCTTGGCAGGGTTTCTAGACTGAACTAGTGGAGTTTCTACATTTACGGGCCAGAGTGGCATCAATTAAAGTAGGCTCAACCCCTGAATCAATGAGAGCATGGGTCTTGAACTGTATATTTTCCAAATGAATGGTTACTGGCGGAAGACCGGTGGATGTGGAAGGGAAACAGACGTTGCTCACCATTAGCCCCTCCTTAAATGGTGAATGCTGGCTTTTACAGGACAGGAAGAGATAAAGTGCCCAGTTGAGAAACCTCTTCTCTCTAACGCATCTCTGGCACTCGTCTTCACTTAACGTGGTTCATCCAAATGATATGGGCTCATCTCGGGGCAAATCAGGAATGGGGGGAGTGGCGTGGCTGGATTTGGCAGAAAGCAATCCAACTGTAACGGGGTCCATGTTGGGCGAGCGAAAAAGGCTGCCGTGTCGTTCACGGAGGCGCCTGACAACTCTCACTAACCTGACAACTCTCACTTGTGATATGCTGTGAGCAGTGCTTCCTGGTTCACTGGCAGGACTTTCAGCAGAACACGGCTTCCCTCCACTAGTCTGTCTAGGAAGAGTACTTCTGCGGTGGTACACATTAAGCACTCTTTAAACTGGCTACAGTGGGGCCTGTCTCCTTAGATGGCCTGGTGCTCACCTCATGGAGGACTTGTAGGTGCTTCCCTTGACACAGGCTGCAGAGTAGCTTTAAGTCGCATTGGGCCGCTTGATGGGGTCTAGCACAGCGCCAGCACCTCTTATTTGTTCGAATCCCCTCTGTCAGCTGTCCTTTGGACAACTTTGAGACGCAGTACACTGGCTCTTGCCTTTATTCCTCTTATGGGGGCAATGTACTGCCATTTACGTGGGTGTCCTCGGCTCCATGGAGGACGGTGACAGTGCATTTCCCTAGGCGACCATCAGGTTTGGCATATTGTCTGTCCTTCACCCCTTTGGCTGTGTCCTTTGGCTCATATTCCTGACACAATGAATCATATCTGAGCCACTCTGAAAGTCTTATAAGCTCTAAATGGCACCTGATTGACGTAGCATTGTGCGATGGAAGTCTGAATGATGCTCTGGAGTTTGCCCACTCAGCAACCGGGTGACATGGGACCCACAACTCAGCCCAATGTCTACCTCTGGACCTAAGGTCTTTAACATGCAGACTAATGATTGCACTTGCAAGGCAAACATCTGGAAGGCTACAGTGTCGCCACGTCACACATCAAGTGAGTCAGGACACTGGCTATTCTTTTGAGAGTGATTTGGTGAGGATGACCACATTTTTCATTAAGTGTTGACATTGTTTCAGTGTATGGGGTTAGTGAGTTCAGGTAGGAATCAGCAATCAACTTAGCATCTTCTAATTTCAAATGGTCCACCAGGATCTGGTATTTGAATAGTTCAGTGCAATCGCGTGGTGGCAGGTTTTCCAACGCTTTGAGCCTGGCGAACCTGCTGGGGTTACTGTAACCAAAGTTTTGGATCGTTGGCCTTGGGCCCCGGTAGGTTTGCTCCTACACCACTGTATGGCTGAAGAGAGGCTGTGCAGGGGTGGTGGATGTGACCTCTGCATCTGAGTAGGAGCTGGTGGAGGAGCTGGTAGCACTTAGCCAGGGTGGGGGCGCTGGCCACTCGTCTTCTTCAGTGTCCCTTGGTTCTCTACTGGCTCTATGCTGGGTAGCTATGCAGTAGCTGGAGGCAAGTATGGGGCCTAGAAGTGGCACACGGCTTGTATGACGAGAAGAAGGAGTATTCGTTTTAGATGGATTAACGTTTTGAGACTGCTGGAGCTCACACAGCTCTACCAGGTTGGCCTGCATGGCTTGCTGTGATTGGAGTAGCCTCGCATTCTCCCTCTGGATTGCCCTAGGTTCCTCCTGGAGCCCATTGGGGTTGTTCTCGCCTGTTTATGTCGGCATGTGGTCTCTAGAACCTTCCATATGCACTCGCTCCCTGAAAAGGTGTGGGGCTGGCTGAGTTACCTCATAATGAGCAGCATGCCTCTGAACCTGGGGGCTGGCGAGACGGCCATATGGCGAGGTGAGGGCTGTGTTCCTTGCAAATCCCTCTTGGTGAGACAGCCACTCCATTTCAGACCGGTAAGTATGTTGGAACATGGGAGGTGAGTCACTATGTTGATAGCCAGCGTAACTGACCTCATAATCCTCAAGATGAGCCGGCGGGCGGGTCTGGCGTCATGGTCTAGCTCTCAGATTCCAATGTCCAATGTCCTCTCCGGCTTTAAAACCAAATGTTGTGGAGAGCTATGTAATTAATCAATTAATCAATTAATACAGCAATGGAACCAAAATCCACACACAGGCGAATGAAAGTTTTGCTGTGGTTATATAGGTTTCTTGTAGTTGTGGTAATAGTTAGTAAATATATAGTAATAGGTATTATTATTATACACCAGGGCTGACTAGATAAACATCCACAAATACATGATGTCCATAATATGAAACAGTATGTATATAAACTGGATAGCATAAGTCTCATATGTCTATCAATGCTATTTACCGTATTTAGAGAACCGGAGTTACACATTAACTATACCTACGTCCGAACTACAGTGTGTCACAGCTTTATTAATTAACACTCACAATTGCAGCTAAGCAAGCCCACAAGCCGGGAAATCCAGGCTCTTTTCCAGGGGGGCACTTATGTGGGATTCACATACTCAGACATCCTGGTCGGGGAAGAATGGCGGCTGGTACCCGTTCTGACACTCGATAGGTGATAGGTGAGGATTGGAGGTTGTTGTGATCATGCTCTGCCCACACAGAGAACTCCAGTTTGTAAGGTTTGAGGTCCCTAGACAACCGAGGGTAGTTTCCTGATCCTGGTTCACACTCTTTGTCTGAGCATTTGAGTGCCTGGTGAGACAGCAGAGGAAGTAATCTAGGAGTAGGTAGAGGGCGCTGACGGGAAGTCTTGCTCAAGTAGGGCAGACAGAGACAAACAACGACATTGATGGCTTCCAGAATCAGCTTTTGATTAACCTATCATTATTAGTCTCCACTACTGTTTGCGCCTGCCGTAAAAGGCACAGGGGTGGAGTTCCTTATGGGCAGAGAAATGTTGTGAGAGGACAACATCATAATGCCCACTTCAGAGATGAGGCAGAGGGAGGGGTTTGGGTGTTTTCTCCCAACACACACACAGCGCTTTAAGCCACTCCCCCCTCTCTCTCTGACAGAGCGCATGCGTGAGGTATGCTGAACACCGGGCAGCATTCAGGCAGCATCTCAGCATAGACATACATAACATTCACATAGAGGCAGCGGCACAACTGTCTTATTGCAAACAGCCTATGTCATTAAATAAATGAATGACATTCGCCAGGACGAAGGGAGCAGCTTTATGGTTTTAGAATATCAATCTACAGAACCAATTATACGGTCAACAGATACCTTTTTTGTGATCGTGAGCATGAACTGGTGCTTTGACATTTAAAATGCTATAGAGAGACATTTTTCTTGAAACACTCAATGGGGAATTAATTATAATCACGCACTCAGCTTTGGAACGCAAAGAATATGAGAAAATATGAATGTTTTAATGTACACTATCCCTCCATAATAATATGAATGTTTAAATGTACACTATCCCTCCATAATAATATGAATGTTTAAATGTACACTATCCCTCCATAATAACAGGCGCCTTGGTTTCTGGCCCCTTGATTTAAAGTAGGCCTATGAAGGATCTAGCACGCTTGCAACAACGTCTCTGCATGTTTTGGCCGTGCCTCTCCAGCATCTCTGTCTCGATGAGTAAGAGCCACCGTCAGCTGAACCACTCCAAGACAGGGCTTTCTGTTATCCCAGAAAGACTGTCCACCTCGCACAGCATAAGCTGTCAACATAACAGTCAACTGTTGCTTGACTCGTCTTCATTTGTTCCTACCAAGCCTTCTAAATCTTGAAGGTCATGATTGACAAACAAACATTTGCTGAGTTTGTTGATCGGATCTTGCAGAGATCAGATGGAATACAACATTTGACTTGCTGAACCACCAGTGTGCACCGCTAAATCTCTGCACTAGATTCAGAAGGCAGCAGCCCGCCTGTTGTTCAACCAATGTAAGCATGCACGTGTCAAACCCTCCACTGGCTCCATGGTCTCCCTGCATGGGCGGGGTGCACTCCCCCTCCCTACCTTTCCAAAAATGAATGGCATTGCCTTTGGTTTTTGGTTTCCACAATTTGTATTGTGTGTAACAACACAGCATGGGGCTGGAACCAGCAACCCCAGGATTGGAAGGAAAATGACTGCAGTCATTCGGATAAGTCATTGCAAGGTCAGCCCTGGAGGACACGAGTCACGACTCGTTTACGTGTGCTCTGATTGGTCTCGTCGTCAGCTGTAGGTCACCTTGGATACAATGGTCTGCCAAATGACTAAATCTACATTAAAGCTTGGTGGGCCAACTCAGACAATCCTTAAATAGTGTTAATAAATGTGTCAGCAACAGGTAGTCCTGGCATCATCAGAGTGCGCATAATAGCAACTGTATCATTTTATGCACAATCATCTGTTCTCTCTGATGGCAGTAATGACATTGCATTTGGCAGGATGGGGATGTCTTCTGAGTTAAGTTATTAATTGTACTAAACCAGAACTTGAAGTAAATGAGGAGTTTAGATCAGTAGAACACAATTATGTCTAGTAGAATTATTTTGGGCTTGGTTAGACTGACATGGGTTTGGTTGTTAATAAAAAGCTGCCTGTCATTATTCGTTCTCAGAGTTGGTGTATAACTTTAAATAATACTGACAAAATATTAAAATCTTAAACTTAAAAATGGCATTGTTTCATGGCAAATTAAACACACTTGCCTTTGAAGTGTTTTTGTCTCTGTAATTGTGTTACACTCACTTTATACTTAATGGACGGTGACAATTAATGGAGGGCTGAGGAATTTGTAGACACAAATAAAATAGTCAATTCAAAATTGACCATAACCGCATTAAATGCTCTACGGTACTTGTTTAGACATTATAGATGCATGTAGATGTCACATTTACTATTTCACCTAAACAAGCGTTGTAGTGAGAAAAAAAATTACTTCGATATATGGTATTTCATACAATGTTAATTCATACTTCCTATGTGGAGACATGAGCAAACGGTGTTTATTCCATTTTAACTTGAACGTAGCAATGCGTCGTCATCGAATTTCGTTGTGGTATTTGTAGTCTTTCATAGACGGAATCACAAGTAGTCGCTATATTTGAAACCACATTTCCCACAAGTCAACTCAATTTATTGGCGAACACGGAAGGTGAGTGTTGAGCGAAGTGTGGTCGCACTGATAGTGCTTGCTTGCACTGTTTTCATTCAGTTTACTATTCAGTGTTACTATTGAATCATACTTCTATAGCAAACGATTAATTCGAGATTAGTAATATCGTGGCACTGGGTAAATTAACCTTAGCTTTGTTGGTATTACTGGTATACAATTCGTTTTAAAATCTTTCCTAATCATTGTCAGACAGGACCTTATTTGGGAATTCGCAATTTCCGCACGACAAATGATCACCCTGTCTTGGTTAAGGCTTAGTTATTCACAATGTGAGCCATCAATACCGTCTGTGATGCATAGCCCGAACTATGTACAAGTTTAACACGCTTTCTGTGCAATAACACGTGAACGTTGGCTCCTGCCCGCTTCATTGGTTGCTGCAGTAGTGGGCTGCATGTTGTGATATTAGTTCTAGTGTAAGAACCCATCATTGGTTGCTGCAGGGCTGTATGTTGTGATATTGGTTCTAGTGTTGCTGTTAGGACCCATCATAGTGTTTTCATGCCCGATTGTTTTGATTCCATTCAGATGCAGGCTTTTGCAGGATAAGGAGCAAAGCCAGATTTGAGTAACAAATAATTAACTTGAGTAAGTTGACAAAAAGCAACCCGATATAGTCTTTATTAGGATAGTGTGATGTGATCTGTAATACAATTTAAAATCATGCCGCTCTATGTAGATTTCATATTTGTACGTTTAGAAACAACTTATAGGCATCGTATATAGCCCCCCTGGTCTCTGTACAGTAAACGTGAGATCACGTGAAGTAACGTCACGGATCGTCTCTAATAGTTGATATAGTTGATAACAAATTCTGTAATGTAATTTACCAAAATCACTTTTTTAAAGGGTCATTTCAATTACGCTGACATTGCGTTTCAGCATAAACATAGTTGGATCTGATTCATATTACAATTATTTTTTCTCAATTTGTTCGATTTAATTCTTGTTATTAGTTATGGTGGTATGGATATTGTGCTTTTTATTAGGACCATCTGTATATGTAGAAAAAATAAGAGAAACTAAGTGAGTCATGGCACATGGAAGAACAGATCTCGTGACCTTGGGGCCAACTCAGGGCTAGGAGGAACGCATGCTCTGCCATTCAGCAGTTTGTTAATCTTAAAGACCTGTGTGGTTGTTGTGGAGTCCTGTTATTGTTCTTTTAAAAAACACTACATAAATAACAAAACTTTGTATTTTCTCTTTACACGCAAAAAAACCCAACTAAATAAATAACATTCTTATCATCTTTTTGTCATATTTTATCGCTTCCATAAGCCTTGTTATTTTGTACACAAAACATTAGTGGTGTGTATCTTTCGATCATTGATGCTGTGTCCTGCACATATATAGGCCTAGCTCTGGTGTCATACATTCATATAGGTCTGCAAACGGGGATGCATAATGTAAGGGAGCAGTATCAATTATGCACAGTTTATTCATGCAGCAGCAATACCTTGCACAGTTGATTTGATTGTCTCCGCTTCATGTATAATGCAGCGCCCTTGTCTGTTTCCCAGACGCATTGTATTTTTCTGAGTTCGTCCAACACGCACACTTATTGTGTTTGCGTCATCACACGGCCCAGCACTTACAGCTGTTAGTCTGCTGTGAGTAGCCCCAAAGTGGTCTATCAACAGAGAATTGGCCTCGTCTGTCTCCATTTTAACCTGTCAATTCTAAGACCGTTTCCCTTCCATTGTCAGGCATTGCCATCTACATAAACCATTTCAACTAAATCAAGTTACTGAGTACTTTTCTGACCGACCAAATATGATGTTACTAATGGGGTCAATTCCAACAGTTTCTGTTGTCAGATATCTTACGACGGAGAGGCTATCTAGGCAT
The DNA here is from genome assembly GCA_900323295.1 of Molva molva. Taxonomy (NCBI): domain Eukaryota; kingdom Metazoa; phylum Chordata; class Actinopteri; order Gadiformes; family Lotidae; genus Molva; species Molva molva. Next base: position 856 of record OOFG01063226.1, on the reverse strand, counting down.
AGTGCCTGTTAGTTTGATGCCAACCGCAAACCCTTTTACTTGTAACCCAATTTCCATATATAAATTGCATAATGTGTCTGACCTGCTGGAAAGTAATCCTTTTCATTAACAAATTCAAAAGTCAGATACATTTAATGTATGAGAAACATAACCTTTCACTTGGTGAGATGGTGAAAATCGAACTGTTAGTAAATCGTAAACATATAACATAAATATGACCTACCTAGAGGTTCCAAAGGATCACATAATAACAGCATTAGCGTGTGGACAGTGATCCATCTATTTTGGTCCAATGCAGCACAAAATAATACTAAATCACTTTTAAAGCCACTACATTTCCTATTTATATTTGGGTGTTCAGTGGAATTATTGTTATTTAATTATTTTATCATACTTGCTGCAGCCAGAAAAAAAGTTAGATCTGCCAACTCTGCATCACTGATTCTTTAGCAGTAAGCCTATGTGTCATCGTCGTCTCATGCCATGTCGTTTGGACTGATATAGTATATTGAAAGAGTTCAGTTATTACTATTATTAGTTTATTCATAATGATTGATGATGCATTTGTAAACCATGCTTTTGAAAATGCTTTGTGCTTTCAACCATGCCATGAGTGTAGGCAGCCCCATTACAAGCTGATCTAGAATCACAATGTTTATGTTTAGAGAATGCAAAAGGATCCACAAAAAATACGTACATTTTTCTCTAGGCAACGGTCATAGTAATGATGTCTTAGCATATAAGAAGCTCTTTGTTTCCAGACCTGATTCTCTCTTTTTAGTTGTTAACATAACAATTGTAATGTTCAAACTCCTGTCTGCCACAAGACCTGTCTACTAAAAAGGCCTAAAGTGGA
>OOFG01063223.1:0-18023 GCA_900323295.1 Molva molva | reverse complement strand
GTGAGGGGAGTAAATAGGAATAAGGAAGAAAAACAAACAAAACAAAAGTTTTTCAAAGAAGACAACTCCTAAGCAGAAGCAGCCCCGTTAAAGACAGACTATGTGAATCATAGGGGGGAAGCAAATACATATGGGAGCACAGATCAAAACACATGTCTCATGCAGGAATAGCAACACAAATAGAGACAGCCTTGATCACACACACTTCCCCAAGGACAGCACCGCAGACCTTTAACAGTACATGGTTTGTCTAAATTAATTAATTGTGAAAATATGTTCTCAGACATATAACATTTTCCCTGACTGTGTTAGGCAAGCAATGAGCCAGGACTCATTTGTCCATGTGGCTGGATTTCACAGCCATTAGAGTGGCTATTTCTTCCCCAGTTTGGGACTTTGAACACTTTGGGGACAGAAGCGTAATATTCTAGGAAGACATATTGTACCAACATGTGAATCCCATTATCTCATAACATAATATCTCCTATAAATCTCTCATCGTTACGTCTCGTACTGAAAAAGGTCATTCTTTGACACAACAAATGATCTGCCCTGTTTTTATCTACCGCTTTTTCCAAGTGACTCGAGATTGGCAACTTTATAAGGGTGGTAAACTGGGTGATGCCTCAACAGCCACAGCCATGCCTGTGCTAAAGGAGCCAAGAGTCATAAACAGTCTAGAGTCCACAGTGATAAGTCAATCATAAAACCTTTCAGCCCACTTTAAAATGGCTCTACGGGAAACCCTGAGCCAAAGCTTCTCTCGCTTGACAACCTAATATATAATCTAGTACCTTTTCTCTTTTTGAAACCTTTTTTTAAACAAGACATTTCTGATAATGCCAAAGGATCAAGGCTTTTATAGCATGCTAATAAATGGATTTAAGTGGGTGGTGGGATTAAATATACAATGTGTCACAGTAAGCAAAAAGACATGTCATTACTGGTATGAACAATGCATGAAGCATTTTCAACTCATGCATGCAATGACCGGAGCTTAGAGTGGCTGAGTGTTTAGGATCATGTTTAGGATCATGTCTGAGGCTGAAAGCGGCACCGTGTTTCACAGCCCACTGGGTCACCAACATCAGCATCATTTAGCGGCAAATACACACTTTCTATTTGTTTTTTACTGCCTTCTTAGCCAACAGATTTGAAAGGAGACAATGGGCTACACTGAAGAGAAGCGTCAGGCGTTGAAAAAAAGTGGTAGGAGACAACTAGGACAGAGAAGTATAGCAGCCATTTTGTCCAGGAAGTTGCGCCAGTGCCCTGATGACGTGGAGGAGGAATCCTGACTTACAGGGTGAGTCAGTCAGTTCGGCAAGCCTTTAGTTTATAGTGTGTGTGCAGGAGTGTGTGTGCATGCGTCAGCAGCTCACCTGGTTTTTGGTCTGCTGTTGTGCTTTGTCTCTGCTGGGCTGCAGGGGCGTGTCGCTGGGAATAGGGCCTATAGGTGTGGGCTGTGGCAGACCAGATTGAAAAGGCAGACGACATTAACAGGGATTTAAAGACCCACAATCAAACAATGTCCTACTAAAAATGTGACAAGCGTGTGAATATTGAGCTATGAATTGAGGGTTTCTTCGAGGCGTAGTTATTCTTCGTTGCATTGATGTTATGTCGTCATTAACTCATAGAAGCCAAACTGCCACTGGGGACACTCGGAAGAACAAGGCACGTAATAAAGAGTGGATGACAGGGAGGGGAACTCACAAGTGGCTTGCCGACCCAGTCGTATTCGTAATCAAACACATAGCCGTTCCTGTCGAACAGATCCGTGAAGAGTTTCCTCAAGTAGTCGTAGTCGGGCTTCTCAAAGAAGTCCAGCCTCCTTACGTAGCGCAGGTACGTAGCCATCTCTTCTACAAGCACAGGACGTGTTTCAGTTTCAGGCATTATTAGAGTGGACTGATGCTCTGATGATTAACGATAGAGAGAGACACTAAAACCAAGGGGAAACGGCCCCACTCTGCTGACCTGGGAAGCTTTCACAAAGCACTTCAATTGGTGTGGCGCGTTTGGTGTCCCCAATTTTCTGGTAGCGCTCCTTCAAAGTATCCGCCTGGCAGGGAGAGGAAGGGAAGTGGAACAAGAGCAACCATTACCTTTCACCCTCAGTGTCAAAACGAAGTAGTACCAAGAAATACAACACATTCAAACATCGGCCCAATGTGTAGTCATGGGCACTGCAACGGTGACCGAAGGCACGTCGTTTTGTTGCAGATGCATGCAAATCTTCTTACAACCAGTCCATGAATCATACAACCAAGGGAAAGGGAGTGTAATCAGGATCCAAAACTTAGCAGTTTGGATGTTTCGTGACAGTTTGTACTATTGAAAAAGAACAACCTCATTTTATATTTATGCTACAGCTTGTACTATGAATAGCTGAACCATAGCATCTCCTAGGCTGCGGTGTAACTGCACATTCGACCTGACCATGCTTCTACTTAATGAAGCGGAAGAGAACGTAACGTCCTCGCCGACCACATACAGATAGAGGTTATTTATTATGCGATGGAGGAATTTCAGCATCACGTCCATAATTGAGTGTTGGTGTGCAGTTGCACTGTCGCAAAGTAGATGCTATGGTTCAACCAGGATAGTATTAGTGGGGAGGGTGATTGACAGGGACACCCAGACGAAAAGGTTGTGGGTTCAAACCCCAATGTCCTTAGCCTACCTTAGGCATCCCTGAGCAAGGTGCCCACATCCACCAGCTGCTCATTAATGACATGTACCTCAACATTCACTGCAAGGTGCCCACATCCACCAGCTGCTCATTAATGACATGTACCTCAACATTCACTGCAAGGTGCCCACATCCACCAGCTGCTCATTAATGACATGTACCCCAACATTCACTGCAAGTCCACCAGCTGCTCATTAATGACATGTACCTCAACATTCACTGCAAGTCCACCAGCTGCTCATTAATGACATGTACCTCAACATTCACTGCAAGTCCACCAGCTGCTCATTAAAGACATGTACCTCAACATTCACTGCAAGTCACTGGGTAGATGTGTCTGCTGAATGACTAAATGGTAGTAGTAGAATAGTAGTTATGTTGCATATATTGTGGCATCCTACTTAAGAACGCAAACTGTACCTTAAGGCCCTGCCAGGGAAGGCTCCCTCGCAGGAAGTACATGAACATGTGACCTAATGCCTCCAGGTCATCCCTTCTGCTTTGCTCTGGAACATGGCGGACATGAGAGAGGAGATTAGTCAAATAGGAATACTGGGCACCGTTCATGGGCGCATTTATTACCTGTTTGCTGAAAGAGGGATAAGGCACAATAGACAATGAAGGCTATCCGAGGCCTCTGCAAGGTCTCTTTAGTGTCCGGCTCTGGCGCTATCAGCTCTACTGATAACGTTGTGAAGGAGGTGTTGAGAAAATGTAGAAAGTAATTTGATAAAAAAAAGAAGAAATCCCCTAAGATGACTCAGTTACATAAGGTACATAATCATATCTCCCAAAGATACCCCCATAGAAACGTGAAATAATATCACAGCACTGTTTGTGCTACATGTTTAAATTTAAACCTTTGTCATTTAAACCAAACCAAAATCATGTAAAAAGGTTGGAATAAGGACAATTAATCCAAGCCAGATCATGTGCTTTTATCACACGTACATTCAAACACACGTCCTTGTCAGCTAGCATTGTGTCGTTACACTCTTCCATGTACAAAGTGTGTTAAGTGGAGGCGATCTGGAGAATGGGTCTCACCTTTGCCCAGGTGCGTGTTTATGCTCATGTAGCGCGCCGTGCCGGTCAGGCTCTTGTGCTCCCTGTACGGGATGTGTTTTTTGGTTTCCGGGTCGATGTACTCTTTGGCCAGACCAAAGTCGATGATGTGGATGGTGTGCTGCCTCTTGCTCCCCGGCCGCCCGACCAGGAAGTTCTCCGGCTTCACGTCTCGGTAGATCAAGCTCTTGGTGTGCACGTACTCCATCCGGGTTATCTGGCGTGGCAGGAGGGGAAACAAACGGGTTCACGCTTTCTTTTCAGTACCACCAGGAAGATGAAAATAATAATCAAAGGACAGTTACTGCAGACCACTGCTAACCATGTTTCCCTTAGCTTTGAGGAAAGGCCTTCAGCCTTCAGGAGGGCAGGGGTGCTTACCAGCTGTATGGCTATCATGAGGACCGTCTTGAGAGAGAAGGTGCGGTCGCAGAGGTCAAACAGGTCCTCCAGGCTGGGCCCCAGTAGCTCCAGCACCATGGCATTGTATTTCCCACAGGGACCAAAGTAGTACACCTGAGGGATGCCCTCTGTACAGACAGGAGCAAACACACAATCAACTGGCTGGCCCAGATTAGACGGGCATAACCCTAAACAGAACACAGATTAGACGGGCATAACCCTAAACAGAACACAGATTAGACGGGCATAACCCTAAACAGAACACAGATTAGACGGGCATAACCCTAAACAGAACTCGCTTCAGGAGACCCTGGTTGAAGGGTGGCTACGCCCAATAATTGCAATGGCGATGAACTAATACGTTTATAAATTATACTGGCTTCTTCCTGTAGTGTTAGTCTGAGGTATGTAGAACATCATAAAGAAATAATTTATCCAGAGACATTTAAACGTAATGTCTGTCAAAAAAACTGACATGTCTGTCTTTTTCCTCTTTGGCTCTTAAAATCATTTTTTGTAAATGGGCAAAATGCCTGACATTAACTCTTTATTCTAGCTAGGAATATAATTGAGATTATATCTTAATACCAGCATCAGTGACACCTTTATCCCATCAAAGACCATTTTTATTCACACAATGACAGTAAAGGGGAAGACCACTTTGAATAGAGGCTTTCGTACCGTGACGGTATGTAAGCGTACACCGTGAAACCATTACTCATGAAACAGGATTTAGCATGGGTTCTTGAAGCCCTTTGAGAATGTACCTGTGATTAAGGGCTATATAAATATCATCCACTTGACCGACTTGGTTCTCTTCCTCTATTCTCTCAATTGACACAAACCACTACATGCTACAAAATATCACTAAAAGTACAGGGATTGAGCACACTAATCGAATGTGTAAAGGGCTCAAGAAAAGCCTAAGTTTTCTACTGGTGGCACTAATCTTTTCATTTGGTGGCACCCTAACAAATTTAGTCACAGTCCCTTTTTTCATTGGAACTTAAGTTGGCCGTGTTTCCAATGAGAGCACTCAGACCGGCCATGCAGCGACCACACTTTAACTTCCAGTTCTGCTCAAACCCTTTGCCTGCAGCACCATCCTTCACCACTCATTCCACTAAACACAGAACTAGTTTTGTGTCGTCCTTTCTACTACGCTATGCGGCGCTCCGTTGCTCGTCTGTCTGACATTACTGTCAGACAAGAAATGTGGATCAGGAAACCACGACTTCCTCCACACAGCACTAAGGTGATGTTGTAGTTGTGCTTTTTGAAGCGTTACTCAAACAAATCAAGTGTTTAACCAATTAGGCCGTTTCAGAAATTAAATAGAGAAAACTGGCACCAATAAAACCTATGAAAAAATGACCTTGCATCCATGTAATAAATGGTCGCAAATGCGACCATTTTGTTGGCAGTCTTGAGCCCTGTTGAACAACACCGATGGGTACATGGCTGAAGGGAAACCAGCAGTATAATGACAACAACACACCCATCACCAGTCATCATACCTGTGCTAATCACATGCCAGCACACCCTGTTTTGCAACTGTCCGCATGACCTCAGAAGAATGTGGGTGGACTCCTAAAACCGTTCAGATTTGGCTACACGACGTGAGGAGAGAAACACATCAGAAGAACGAGGACGTGTGTGAAATTTCTAATGCAGTGGTTTTGCTTTTGTCTTTTGTTTTCATGTATCAGACAGACATAGCTATTCGGTACATTTTAAGAAAAAGTTACCAAGAAACCCTTGAAAACAATAGGACAGCACACATGAAACGGTTGTACACAGCCAACTACGATGCATTATGTATCGTTTTTTCCAATCCAATCCAAACGAACAATTTTGAATATACATTTATTAACATGAATTGCAAAGATGGCATCCTACTAATGGGTTTGGTGTCGAAGCACAAACACTGTAGGAAAAAGCACAGCTTCAGCAGATGCTTGTCCTACATTTTGCGACAGACCTTTTTCTGTACTTTCACTACGTTAGCAAAACGCAGTGGTCATCACACCTTGTGTTCTGGGGTTTTGGATGTAAAGAATGAAACTCAGTTCTATGCAGTAGTTGTAGTGAATTAAGAAAACCATAAACAATATTGAAAGTGGGACAGGTGTGTGTGTGTGTCGGAGGGTGAAGGAGCTCATGAAGAATAAGAAGTTTCTGTACTGAGCAGTGTGGGAAAAGGCTCAGAGTGACTATGTGCTTAATGCCGACCTGCTAACCAGGGGGTGGAGGGATTACAGCTGGATTTACATGATCCTTCCTGCAGGGGAAAAGGCTGAACTGTGCATGATTGCATACACATACATGCACACATATTCACCCACCACACGTGCTCACAAGCCGACAAGCAGCCCGCCCCCAGCCCACCTGTGTACAAGACCCTGGAACGCTACCAGGCCTGGTCACCACTGTCTAGAACAGGGCCATGACAACAAGAGGTCACTGGGAGGCCCACTCATCCACACTGGGCCACAATCTGGAGGTCATTCACAGCAGATATAATGCATGAGAGCCAGGATGCATGGGCATACGGCCTCCTGCTTGGTACGTTTGCCAAAGGCGGTGGTGCAGTCGGCCAACTGTAAGCACCAGCCGTCACCATGAAGAGCGTGTTTGGGAACTGCACAGCAGGCTTTTCTTGGGCTTTATAATACACTGGTTGCTTGGACACCATCATGCAACAAAACTCGACCAATGGGGACACATATGGGGATCATATTTAGCTGCTTGTGTATGTGATGCACAATAAGCATGACAAATGTTGGTATCATTTGTTGAATAACAGGCAGTTAATAATAGGTGTCAATGCATTGGCATGCGCTAAAGTGGCATATTTAGCTGCCTTTCACGCTTAGTGCTCATAAGCCCACTCTCCTTTCTCGAGACAACAGTGGAATGTCTGAGACAATCAGGCCTATTGTAGCTCAAGACAGCCAAACCTCCGTAATCCAGAGAGACAAGAGAAAGAGTGTGTGTGTGTGTGTGTGTGTGTGTGTGTGTGTGTGTGTGTGTGTGAGAAGAGATGCAATGGGAGATAATGCTGCCCTACAAATTAATGTAAAATTGGGAGGAAACAGTTGAGTAGGAGGATGGAAGCAGAATAAGGGATATAACGCACATTAAAGATTTAAAGGGATGTGGAGTGGATGGCGCGAGACAACCTGCCTGACCTGTACTCTACATGTAATGCCTAGCGCCCTATAACGCCCTTCTCATATCACTGAAGAGTACATATCTCTCCATGTCAGACATTTTGAATATTGAATGAGTCTTATATCACATGAATAGGAATAGATCAAAAACAGGCGGCATAGTAGCTATTCTGCTAGTCCAGTACTATGATAATACTTTTGAAACAGAGCCAATATGATTTTTTTGCTGTGTGTAAATACATTAAGTGAAATGGTTCATATATATAATGTTTTCTCACTGCTTTTATTTATAAATAAAAATCGAACTGCTTTTATTTCTAAAAAAAAAATCAAAGCAGGACCTTTACACATTTTTGGGCAGCCTAGAGTGATTTACTTCCTCAGCGGGAGAGAAATCACAAAAGTGGCGGCATATTACCTGCATATTTGTTATGTTGAATACACAGTGGGTAGTGTGAGGAAGGGACCCATGCTGTGAGGCCAGATGTTGAAGGTGGACACTGCTGTTCCTTAGTGAAAGCCAGTAATCGCCACAGTACTTCTGTGGCGATTACTCTACATAAGTTACATTACGTAATCTCGCTCACTGTACACATCTGACTGCTGTCTCAGGGAAGCTCATGCGGTCCAGACTCCCAGCATATTAAACCATAGTAATAAATAATGAACCCGTTTTATATAAATATCCGGTAGTATAACTTCAGCTTGGACTATGGCATGAGTAGACAATCATATGAGTAGACATGAGGTTATCATCACTGGTATACAACACTTCTATTGCATAGAAGTGATGGAAATGTGTCCTCTCTGAACATCATATTGCGTTATAGATTGTAACCATTTGTTATGCAGCAGTCTTTTCTGTGGAAACATATCGGACACAGAATGGTAAATACAACCCATCTGGTGGAGCAGCCTGTACAAACAAACACTGTCTCTTCTAGTCAGGGGACCCTGGGTGCTACAGAAACACCATCACCCACATCCACTTCAATGCTTCCATTGGGCGATGAATAAACACAGTATGTACATGGTACGCAGTCATGGGACAGCATGCCGATACATATGCATAAGCATGTCGATTCATCATTGATGGAACCCTAAATGCATCACTATCATGAATGCAGCAGTCACGGCAAACCGTGTATCCCTGATTGCATGCACTGCGTCACCCAGTTAAATAATTGATGTCCAGTCCATTAAAAGCTGGATGACGCTTCTGTGTTTAGCCCAGCCTCACCATTACCACTACTACTACTACTACTGAAGCGGCCACTGCTGCTGCTACTGCTTCTACTACTACTACTACTGAAGCAGCCACTACTACTGCTGCTAATGCTGCTGCTGCTGCTGATGATGATGCGGCCACTACTACTACTGCTGCCATTACTAATGCTACTGCTACCATTACTAATGCTACTGCTACTGCTGCTACTACTACTACTACTATTGCTGCTTCTTATCCCACTGTTAATGGCTGAGGGCAAGATAACATCTTCTCAGCTGGTCTTTTGTTAGGATAATTATTTACATACAACTGGCAAATGCACTCTTATTATGTAAACACAAGTGGTGTTCCTGACCACGGCACACTGTTAAATGCGCCAATGTCATTGAAAAGCTTTTTTGTGCTATGGTGTAGGAAAGCCCAACTATTCTTTGCCTTGGAATATTAATACAAATTGAAAGGAACAGCCTGGGACGACCACAGTCAAGAGCCACCTTGAAATCCCATTTAAATCATTGCCATCATTTCTACATAATTCCCATATCTGGAGGGCAGTATGAAAATGACACCAGACGTCTTAGAAACTAAAGTGGTGAGGTTATCACAGGTGCTTACCCAATCCCAGCACTGCTATGGTGCAGCCCTGGCTGAATCCCAGTTGGGCTAACCCTTGACTGAAGAGAATTAGCACACCGTCACTAAGCTCTCAGAGGTCACCGAGCACTGCATAGTCCACAGTATTGCTTTATCGGATCCCCTTAGGTCTGACTGGGTTACATGGCCCACCTTTAGCTATGTTGACAACGTAAGGGAATTTATTCTGATCCTTTATGGCCTTATATTAACATTTACATTCAAATTCAAGCAGTGGAAGTGAGACACAGGTTGGAGAACATCCTCTTGATAAGGGGTAATAGGGAGATATTACAGTTCCATTTCTGTCCGACTGAGCTAACGAAAGCCGCTCTATCTTGGGTTGGGTCATTGCATTTGAGCCCTCATCCTGGGCTGAGTCAGAGGCAGTTAAGCTGCGATACTAATGGCTGCGGGGATTGTCAGGGCGTGCCAACAGACCAGCACTCCAACAGGAAAATATTGACTTGACAAATAAAGAATGAGGCAGAGACGCCAACCGCGCAGCCCGCAGGTAAGTTCAAGGGGAAAAGACGCTGAACGTGTGCCATACACGTGTTTGCTCAAAACAAGAGAGGCCCACCCCTTTACATTGAAATGCATTAACAGAGTTCCCCCTGAACACCTCACTGGGGCAGGGAGGTGGGCAGGGAGAGGCAGGGAGGCACTCTGGCTGGGAAAGCGATCCAAGCAGATGTATGATAATGGCCCTACTGCTTGCAGAAGGCCATTTATAAATAACCCAGGACAGCCCTAATACCCTGGCTCCATATTAACAGCACTGGGTTGTTGCTCTGGCAAAGGGAGCCAGGAAACGAGCAGGTGATTACCAAACACTACAAACACATACACACTTGCACGCATGTACACACAGGTGACAGAATGAGGAGGGCTCCTTCTGGGAAGGGAAGGGAGAAGTGTGACACAAGCAGAAGCATGCTCTGATCTATTCCACTAAATAGATACTAGAATTACAATATTATCACAATACGTGTGCAGATATTTGTCATGTCAGCAACATGACTTCATAGAAGAACAATACCTACAACTAAATTACTGGTTCACATTAATTGAATTCATCAAATTAAATAAAAAAAGTAATGATTGCATTTTTTCGTTCAATGCTCTTACACAAGATATGCTGTACATGCATTCAGTCTCACACAAACAGAGTAAAAGGAGGCTGATATCAAGATATCCACTTTTCTGTCTGCTGATGGGCAAAATAAACAATTAATAAAACGACATCATCCAATTCCGTTTATTGATAAGGTTATTCGATTATCTGGATTTAGTTGGAGAACACCTCAATTGGATTTTGATTTCAAACCTTGCTCATATCAGTATCAACAGAACCCAGTTGGTACAATTTAATATAATGTCCTGCGCATTGCTGTAAGATCGAGAGCAGGTTAATCCACCTCTACTAAGACAGAAATAGATGATTATGACCCCAAAAAAAATACTTACACAAGTGTTTGGTGACCTCAGAGGTAATGACAAAAAAACACTGAAATAATATAAAAACACAATAAATGAGCTTGATGATGAAACAGCTTTTGTGGCTGTACCTCAGGTCTCTTCAGGTAAATAGAGGTCAAACTTCTTCAAATAATTTGATAAATAATTTAACAGGTACTCAGTAAGCCAGCCAGATTCCCACACCAAAAACACTCACAAATTGACCAGCAAGGCGCTGGGGCTGGCGGTGCGAGGAGGCCTGTGGAGTCACTGCCCCTCCCAGCCATCTGATGCCCCAACCCTGTCTGTCTCTGTTGGAGCCTGCCGCCTGCTGCCACCAGACCAAAGGGATGCAGCTCTAGAGCAGTGGGCCCCTGGCTATGCACTACACTGCCATCTCAGAATCAGTGCTGCATAGTGCAGTCAGGGGGCTAGTATGGTGCAAAACAGGGCCTTCATAATATTCAGGGTCTTCCCCGGGTGGGACAAGGAGAGCCAAATCAACAAAGGGTAAATCTCAGGAAAGTCCATATAGTATGTGCATTTCAATGTGCGTAGGATTTCTTACCTGAATTTCCCAACTGTTTGTAAAATCTATATTCCAAATGGAGTTGTGGCGCCCTCGACTTAATAGGTTCCTGAAAGAAAACGGAGAGAAAAGGAGAGTGCATTAGAAACATTATACAGCGTTGACTGTGGAGCTCTCAATGCCGAGTCAGGCTCAATTTATCTCCAGTGTCCTGACAAGGGCTGACCAGCACTGAGGGCTTGGCTAGCCTTTAGGACTTTCACTATGGCCATTTTTCTCATTCACAAAACCATAGCTTTTTCTAGAAAGGAAGAGAAAGCCACCGATGCTAATTGAACAGAAGTCGATTTGTTTGCCTGTATGCCCACAGGAATCAAATGGATAAATTAGAATAAAATCTCATCATGGATGACATTTTATCAGGAATAATTCATACCATACCAACAATAGTCTACCGACATTTGTTACAGTTCATATTAAATCATTAAAATAATAAAGAAAAAAACAATTAAATTACATTTTGACATTATCATATGATGACAAATAGCAATGATTATCGGGCGCTGTATGTTAAGTTATTAAATCTTGTTTAATGCCCAGTGAAGACTTTTGGGGTCAGAGCTGAAGAATAAAAGTAGTTGGGAACATGCCAACTGTGAGGCTATTATGAAGAAGAGTCTAGATATAGAGCTATTTAGCACATATGTGAACGTCTGGCTGTAGCTTTGCAATCTTAAATGTAATCTTAATGAAACCTGGTCCCACAATAACAAGTCTCCTGGCGTTGGCAGAGATAGATGACATGTTTTTAATGTATGAGCCCAATGTATTTATTTTCCTTTGGCCCAGCCAATACTAAAGCCCCTTTTCTCATAAATGCAACAGACCAACTATTGTCGAAACTGCATTTGTGTGATGATTTCCGCCATATTTTCTTACTTAAACTGTGGCTCAGCTCAAATGACATAGGTTGTTGAAAGGCAGCTTATCGGACATATAGACTCCATAAGGCCATTAGAAATCCAAGGTGCATCGTCTTGGCTAGAGCATTAAAGAGTGTACTACGGTTTAGTGTGAAACATATTCAAAGCAATGGGGGACAGTCTCCCTATTATTCATCAGTGTGTCTGGCTGGTCAGTTTAAACATAGCCAAAACTTGGCACCAAAAAATCCTCCCACTGACTCAAAACGTGAACATGGCAGTGGTGGTATTGGGCAAGCCTGTCTGGGAAGAAAGAGAACGAAAGAAAAGCGTGACCCAAAAGAGTCACAGGGTGGCTAATGGCCCTGTTAAGTTCTAAACAGGTCTACACAACAATGATGGATATATGACCCGATAGGTTCAGCATGGTCAGAGCCGTCAGGGAATATGAGCGAGAGAGAGCTAGAGAGAACATGAGAGAGAGAGAGAACAGGACAGGGGCTAGAGCAGGGAGGTAGAGGAGGAAGTCACATGACCAGCCCTGAAAGGCAGGGAAGGGCGCTGGCGTGATGTCATCTGCCTGCTATGTGAACTAAAGCGCTGTCACGCAAGTCAGGCCACGTTGGGGAGGAGGGAGAGGAGGATGCCGGCTGAAGATATATAAATAATGAATCAAAACAGATGGCACCGGACCGCAAGGACCCTCTAAAACAGCTTACAGTGGAAAAACAGAGGCTTATGGCAGCTTTACGCATTTAGACTCCACTCATCTTGCGGCTGACCAGGGCTATAGATGCGTAAATGGCTGCGCTCCGAGAAGAAAGTGTGGGATGTTTTATCCTTCTATAATACAAGGATTCATCTGGGCCCGGGCAGTTAAACAGTTCAACTCAACAAGATGTTGGTATGCCCACTATACCTTGCAACATATGATTCAAACATCATGACCCTAGAGATGCTACTAACCTTGAAAATTACACTTGTAGGAATCCTATATAGAAGGCCACAGCTTCAATTAGTACATTATATATACATTACTTATATATACACATTACTTTCATGGATATGTGGGGAAAAAGGATGCGTCAGGAACAATTTCAAAAACTACCATCATTTGTAAAGACATAAAGATGCTCAAAATGGCTAACAAAAGACAAAATAACATTAAGCTTTTGAATTGATCACATCTTTGTCAGCCCTTTACAGTTCTCCTTGTCAAAGATCAGAAGGCCTACCGTAATAACACGAATATAGACCACGGCCTATATACACATTTTTCTGACAAATTCGGTCTGCGATGATTTTGCTGCATGTGATTTCGCTCCGCGGTGATTATGCCCTGTATTCTATACAAATGCCTTTCAAAAAGTTTGTGACACGATCAACATTTGCTTAATGGTAATCCTTCACTGGCACAAACAGGTTGAACATGTTACCTAGTAATAATAACAACAGGCTGCTAATTGAGTAATATACTCCAATTCCGACTTCTTTTCTTTTCTGGTGATCCGTAATCCAGAATAGTGCTTTTATTTGCATGCTCTTGAATAGCGCTAGTGCTGTAGTGCAGCACTAGCAAATTTCGTTCAACTTTCGTTGAAACTTTGCACAATGTACAAACCACCTTTTTAGTTTTATGATCAAAGCAGTCGGTCGTGTTTCCAAATAGAGCACTCACAACGGCGCCGCCATACAGCCGCGTTATGACTTCCAACACTGCTCAAAACCTTGGCGCGCATCGAAGCGCCATCAATACCACTCATTATATTAAACACAGAACAAGACCATCCAATCCTCCGACGTGTGATGTCCTTACTACGGGACGCTGCCCGACGCGGCGCTCCGTGGCTCGTCTGGTGTGCGACCCGCTTTACATTGAAGCTCTGCCGTAACGGAGTAGGACTCGGACCGAGAGTGGATCCGAAAGACAGACTTCCTCCACACAGCACTTCCGTGATATTGCATTTTGGAGCGTTATTCAAATAAAACTTGTGTGTTAACCAATTCGACCGTTTCAGAGATGTAATGTTTTCGTCGCGACAGCCCCATTTAAAATGTTACATGGTGGCGCATCGCCACTTAGGCTACATTGTTTGGAGTGAACCTAATCTATATATTTTTTTATTGGCACCGATGCGACCTAGGAAAAAACTACCTCATATCCACATGATAAATGGTCGCAGTCTTGAGCCCTGCATGTAATCCTTTGACACTATTCTGCCAATCGCACTTAGATATAAACATCACAGAATTTCAAAGGCTTTTCACAGACACATTGATTTGTTATGCTGCAGCTTTTCAATGCAAAACACTTGAAATAAAGTTAAAATCAAAGCCTTTGTGAGTCTTTGCAACTTCCAGCAACACGTGGGGGCCTTCGGATAGGATTCGATGTTCTTTAAATTGGTCAATTGGTGCTGCGGACTTTACACGGGTGCGGCCTGTATACAGGTTGGTTTTTTCAAGCCATAGTTGTTAGCAAGTTCGGCTTATGTACGATGAGGTCTATATTTGCGTAATAACGGTAATAAACTCTTACTCAAAACAAAATAAGTGAAACTATTGCATTCCTTGGCCAGCAACATAAACTGGGCAATAAAGATTATAATATTTTATATTCCCGATTTAAATTAGCACCAAACAACTGGAACTTGGACTTTCATCACCATGGCGCCACAATAAAAAGAGAACATGTTTTGCTGTGAAGACGGTAAGCGACAGGGAGATACAATGCCAGTTTAACACCCTTTCAATGACTACAAGTTACTTACTCCCCACATGTCAGGGACAAAAAAAATAGGTAATATCCCCCATGTTGGGTTAGGGTTATCTTTTCAATAGGAGGATTTTATATGCTACAGAATCTAATATGGCCATACTACAGCGACCGGGTGCGAGCCTCTACACCCATATATGGAGCAGGTTCTGTGGTCGGTGTGCTGTCTCCAGGACTGGTGTCTGGTCCAGCTGACCCACAGGACAGAAGAGCCTTCACCTGCTGCTGCCGCACTGGGCTTTCAGACTCAGCTGCTCTGCACTATAGCAACTAGCGAGGTTTCTTCACATCATGTGTGAGGACCCAAAGTGGGTCACAGGCCTATTCCTGGTGGGTCACTTTGTGAGAGCCTGTACAAGCAATATTTATTTCATTATTTAAGGAGCATTTTGGTTGGTGACATCAGCTTATGAGCTTCATAAAAGAGGCACAATGTAAAAGGAGACTTTTGGAAGACAAGCAAAACCTAACACACACTAGTTTGTGAATGTTCAAAAATCAAAAAAATCAAAAATAGCCTGTAGTCGGACCCAGTCTGGGGAATAAACCAAAAGGTAGTACCATTAGTACCATCAGTACCATTTCAAGTATCCTTGATTAGTATTACAAAGAGCTTTTTAAGCTACTGGAAGCATTTATCATTATGTCACGCAGATTAGATGGTTGTTATTCTATTTTAACCTGTAGTGACCTTTGCAGACCTGCGCAAAAGCACCAAGATACCCGGATACAGGCTAGGATTAATCATCTCTACAATCTGATGTTTTCCGGAATAAATCTCATCTCTGTCCCGCCACAGCTCTGAGCCCTCACATTTGGCACCACTCGATATCAGAACCTATAAACATCCACAAGATAAAAAATAAAAGCGGGAACAACCAAACGTGAGACAAAGAGAAAAGGTTAGGTGAGAGGAATGCAGTCTCCATAAACAGACATTGGATTGAAGATACCAGGAGTGCTGGAGGTGTGGAAAATGTGAATGAATCTACCCTTGAAAGGTGCACAGAAGCCATTATAACCAGTGATCATTCAATATTGCAGATATAAATATCAATCGTGAAAATGCAATTACCAATCATGGTACATTGTTACTAAAAATAAATAAATAACAATAAAGCCTAACGGTCTTAAAAGAGGATCAACGACTTGGATGCTGGGATCTCCCAGCATAGAGTAAATAGTTCATTGTTTTGACCCCCATCTTAAAAGGCTGGAACGGCAGAGACTGACCAGTGGCGTTGGTCTGTGTGGCAATGCCTGGGAAACGGACCTAGTATGGTGTATGTGGCCCAGAATAGGCCATGACATTTGCCTGACTATTTGTGTGGCAAGAGGAGGGGGAGGGGGACACCACGCACAGGTCTGAGTGTTTCCCTCTCTGAAGACCATCTTTCTAACCAGAGGTGTGTGTGGTTGGAGGGTGGCGTCGGGAGGCAAGTGGTGTAAGCAACAGCTGGCCGGTGTCCAGCGCCCTTCTCCTGTTTCAGTTCAGATTTAGAGCACCCAGATGGAACCATCAGCTGCCCCGTCACCTCCCCACCACACCCCTCAAAAATCAGAGGCCGTAGGCTTGGAAAGGATAGAATGGACACTTCCTGGAGTATCGTGTACAGAGGGCGTCCACACAGCTCTTTAAAAACGCGCGGCGTGTCACTGGAACTGCAACATGGTGGCCAGCGAAAGGGATTTCATCATATAGAATTATAGACTGTAAACACCTGCTAAATCATTTGTAAATAAGTGGTATTGGTTTTATGGATTTGTGTGTCTGTGTTTAAAATTCACTAGATTGTAGCCAGTAGTGGTGCCACTGGCTTTCACAGACACACTTAAATAGCTGTGACCAAATTCTACAGCAATCATATTTCCGTTGCATAGCCAAGATATTAGAGGACAGCAGTGGCCTTTTTCTGCATTTACGTTCAACAGCTTGGGCTAGCCCCTCAAACACGCCCAGCTCAGCTGCTAGGCAGAGCCAAAGCCCAAAACGTGGTGGTACCAGAGCAAGAGGCTTCTCCTCTTACAGAGGAGGAGGGTAGACCAAGTGTCTCACCCTGCGGGTCACCCGTACCTTACATCAATTCAAACTTCCCCTTTAAAATTGACATTTAGAACTAGCTTATTAGATTGTGTAAGTATTTATTCTGTGTGTTCAGCCTAAACGGTGGATTGAGATCAAACAGATCTTTGTCATTTGGTGAAATTGCTTTAAAATTGCTTTTGGTAATTTTGGCTATTGAACAAACTTCTCAAAATACCTAAAGCATCTCATTTTCACTTGGTAATTCTGACTCAGAAGAAACAAAGAATGGAAAACATGTCAACAAGGTAGGCCAAATGTAGCACAGCTATAGAGCCAAGTAGGAACACCAGTGGCACCATGATTGTCTGACCTGAAGAGTAAAACTGTTGCCCTAAACTGGTTTGCACAAGATGCTGTGGGTATTGAGGGTAACTCCTACGGACTCCCAATGGCAAATATGACTAGTGTCTTACCATGAACCAGGAAGTATGCAGTCTTCAATTACACTGAAGCCTGCTGGCCCACACCCTGCGTCAAACTCTAAATCAATGTCTCATGTGCGATGTTGTAATTTACACCCATGTAGTCAAACACAGAACACTGACCATGTTGATCTTGCTTATCCATGCTACTTACTCCTGCTATAGCTAGACTGACTGGCTGAGTGATCAATAAATCAGCACCCGCACTACATCACAGCATTGGCTTGTGCGTATATTCAAATTAGGCATCCGCTAGCTTTGATAATTATTAAATGTGGTTGAATTAGAAGGACTCTGGGGGCCCTGCCTGCCCACTAGGAGGGCCTGGGAGAGGGGCACTTCATTTCCAGTGCCGGCCCACCGCTAGAGATAGCACGCCCTCACACTCGTTAGCCGACTCTGGCCTTGCTGCACGGAGAAGGGCTGCAGGCTGCTGAGCTAGTCTGCAACAAGAGCCGCCTTTCATGCTTCAGGGGAGAGGAAGAGAGGCAGGATACACCAACTCAGATTTCCTGCAGTCAGACGCTCACACAAGTGACCACAGCGTGAGAGGCTCCACAATCGTACGCATAGCAGTGCAGCTCTGCCTCGCTCTCCGTATCAGCAGTTGACCCTGCTGTTCTATAAGGA
>OOFG01063222.1:0-13280 GCA_900323295.1 Molva molva | reverse complement strand
GTGCGTGTGCATGTGTGTGTGCATGTGTCTGTGTGAGTGTGATGTGCCTGTGTGTGTGTGTGTGTGTGTGTGTGTGTGTGTGTGTGTGTGTGTGTGTGTGTGTACCTTGGCCTTGTTGAAGTAGTGCAACACCTTGCGACACAGCGCCTCCTTGCGGTGCCAGTGGGTCTGTGCAGGGTAGTGCAGGAAGTCCCTGAGGGGACCCTCCTCCCAGGACAGCTGCTCCCAGTACAGCAGCAGGGTGAACGCTGCCTCTGTACACACACACACACACACACACACACACAGACACACACACACACACACAGACACACAGAGACACACACACATACATGTTTTGTGTGTATTGTGTGTATAGTGTGTATTGTGAGTGTTTAGTGTGTATTGCGTGTGTAGTGTGTATTGTGTGTGTATGTGTTTACTGTGTGTGTATTGTGTGTATTGTGTGTACTGTGTATGTATAGTGTGTATTGTATGTGGCTAGTGTGTATCGTGTGTGTATAGAGTAGTGTGTATTGTGTGTATTGTGTGTATAGATTAGTGTGTATAGTGTGTGTGTTTGTGTGTGTGTGTCCTGTGTGTGTCCTGTGTGTGTATTGTCTATGTTTTATGTACTTTGTCAAAAGTATGTGTATTGTGTGTACTGTTTTTTTGAGACAGTATTGTAAGTGGCTAGTGTGTGTGTGTGTGTACTGTGTGTGTGTATTGTGTGTATTGTGTCTACTGTGTGTATAGTGTGTATTGTATATGGCTAGTGTGTATTGTTAGGTATATTGTAGTGTGTATTGTTTGTGTGTATGTGTACTATGTAAAAAGTGTGTGTGCTCTACCAGTGTAGTTGTCTGCCTGCAGGTACATGTCACACAGCTTGTGGATGTAGCGGATGTACATCTCCTCCTTGTTGATCTCAGACTTATAGAAGTTCTACAGAACCAAACACACACACACACACACCAACACACACACTTTACTTGGGATATTTCAAGTTATATATAGATCATTATTAACAGTTTTTTAATAGGAAACAAAGTGACCAAAAATGACTAAAAGTGCTAGCATTGCCTAGCTTAGCATTTAATGTCCAACGTCAACCGGCTTGGGCCTTCTCGTTAGATAGTGGGGAAAGACTCACTTCCGCTATTAGCTTGTAAGCAATTACATTTTCTTGAATATACAACACATAATGACTTCTCGGCTTTACGCGGAGCATGCGCAGTGGCGTGGATACACAGAATCGAACCATGCAGATTTGTTGGTTTGTGGGCACAATCGGAGAAAACGACATAGCCAAGCCAGTTTGCATGCGCTTACTTGTGTAGGACAAAAGAAAGATACAGCTAAGGGAGCTGCTGAACACTCTCTTGGAATATAATGGATATCAATGGCTTGCCAACTGCACAATAGACCAGACCAGACCAGATTGTGAGGCAGGTTTTACCAGCAGGTTCACAGTGCAGCCAATCTTCTTGTTCTCAGTCTCATCTCCCTTCATACAGTCCCTGGAGAGAGGAGTGGACAGGCTTTACGACTAGTACTGTTATAGTACCGGTACTGTTACATTAGTTATTACATATATAAATATGTTCTGCTCAACAGAGAAACAGAGGGAGAGAGAGAGGGAGAGTGAGTGAGCAAGTGAGAGGAAGAGAGAAAGAGAGAGAGAGAGAGAGAGAGAGAGAGAGAGAGCGAACGAGAGAATTATAAGACAATGTGTGAGCCCACCTCTTCCACAGGCAGCTCTTTGAGTCTGGGCAGCGAGCTGGACAGCAGACCCACCAGGAAGGGGGTGGGGCAGCAGACAATGTCCAGCATGGACGCCGGCAGCACCGGGATGAAGGTGTGCTGCCAGGAGAAGGGGTAGAGCAGGGCCACCACTGCATGGATGCAGCTGGACAGAGTGCTGCGGGCGGACAGACAGACAGACAGACAGACCATGTCAATATTACCCTGGTCACTGGACCACCTGCTGGCATGCACGAGCCACGCCAGAGACACGGAACAACAGTCCAGAAGTTTTGCTTGATAAGGACAAAAAAACAACAACAAAAAAACACAACATTTGACCTGACTGGTAGGGGAGTGGTTGGTGTGCGTAGGAAAAAAAGAAAAGTCCTCGTTTTTCACATTTTTAAAGCGCTTTCTCTCATATTTCCAGCTCAGAATGGTTATATAACTATTAATACCCCGGACTAGGCATGGTCACAAAAAGTGCAGACAGAGCACATTTCCATTACGGAGTTGCCTCAGTGTCATAGTCCAAGTGAAATATCGGCTCTATCCTCTCTGCCTTGAAACAATTACTTTGGTGTATACACAGGATGAGACAGCACAGCTATGTACCTTGGCCACGACACTTTGTTCCCTGCAACTCCTCTTAAGGAAGCGAACGGGAACGGGGGCTGCGTTTGATCAGTGGCTGCTCCTCCACTTTGTGAAACACAATAAAGAGCAGGAAGAGAGCGGTCCACCTCAAGAGCTTTTCCTTACGCCGCTCGACACTTAAGAGAAAGCTTGAGCCGTGGCCACGATTCAACTCCTGATCTTTCACCCCACCTCTCCCGCGAGGCGCCACGCCCTTTAATGCGATGCACATAGCGGAGCCCCGACTGCAAGGACGGGGGCTGTAACAAGATGGTGTTATGAGCTCATTTCCAAGACGTTGGACAGTGCGGTACAAGCCTGATGCCTGATGATGCCTGCAGAGGCTCGTCTTCCCCTTTTCTGGACGCCTTGTCCATGCATGCAAACAAAGTAGCGGTCCCGCTGAACTTGGGACAGCTGCGGCGTAGCACAAAGATCACAAATAGCAGCCAGTCTTTCTCACGGCCCTCGGCTTGTTGACAGTGTCAGACCCTCCTCCCCCTGTTGTTCCAACACACTGTACGGTCCATGTACACAGACACAGAGGGAAAATAAACGATGGTTCAATCACACACACACACAAACACACACACACACACACACACAGAATCCGAATGGATTAAGGCCAAGACTGGGGATCAAACATGGTATGCAAAGGCATAAAGTCGCAATAAGATGTATTCCATCGGGTTGCTGTGATTAGCTCCAGACAGTACATCCAAGCAAACAC
The DNA here is from genome assembly GCA_900323295.1 of Molva molva. Classification (NCBI taxonomy): domain Eukaryota; kingdom Metazoa; phylum Chordata; class Actinopteri; order Gadiformes; family Lotidae; genus Molva; species Molva molva. The sequence continues at coordinate 10,189 of OOFG01063222.1, read as the reverse complement.
GCACTTCACTCCCCTTTTGTGCATGAACTCCTCACATCAATTCACAGCTTTAGCTTTCGAAGATTTTCCCACATACCTTGATGTGTCATAAACAAAATGTACTTATCTAAGCCCTGCGAAAACCTTTTCCCCAAAAAATTGACTTTCATCTCTAGGTTACGCACCGTATGCTTTTGCATGTGAGCCAATTCACCAATATTCCTTGTCTGTTGCTTCGCCAACGTGAAATATAATTACACTCCTGAAAGGCTGCCGGTCATAATAATCACGAGTCGTCTGTCTTGCTTTTTTCATCCACTTGTTCCATCAAGGAAGACCGTCCCGTTTCCATGGGCCTGAGGAGGGCTTAATAACTCCTAGCAGATCCTGTCTCCTGGGCTTAGCGTGTTCCAACAGGGAGTGATGGGGCATTGCTTTCAGAAACCTAGCCACAGGCTACACACCGCTTCACACACACACACACACACACACACACACACACACACACACACACACACACACACACACACACACACAGAAACACACACACCACCCATACCAAGAGGATCGCTTACACTCTTCCTCCGGGCACACACTCCTGGGAAAATTTGAATTTGCAATGAAAACACACTAATGCTGCACTATGCCGAGTCTGGAAAGTCTTGGAAGGTAAGAGGAAAGACTGAAAAGATCACAATCTCTGTATCGTAAATGTCGTTTCTGGTAGACAAGTGGATGTCTTGGCTTAATGTCAATGTCAAACATCGTTTGTAAAAAAAATAATGAGTTCAGTGGTCTACAAGAGCGGTCTTCAGTTGCACAATGAATTCATATTTGCAGTTTCGACGGGCCAACTATTTGTTGAAATTGGAGCGGCACTCAAAGCCAAAGACATTACCAATGGATAGTTTGATGTGCGTCAATGTTCAGTATGTGTGGTGGCCAAATTGGCAGGTTCTACAGGAGGGCCTGCCATTGTGGGGTCTGTGTCTTCTCTGGCTAGGCAGGAAGGCAGTGGTGGATGGTGATGCGGACCAGGGATGATCCTACCAAATGGAAGAGACTGCAGCACACGTCAGGGCTCTGCATTCCTTCACTCACCATCCTTGCATGAATCAAATTCAAGAAAAAAGGCCCATGGACAGCATAGCACGCCTGCTGCAAAGCATTTGATCTATCGACGTCGAAACACACCTTCATACATAAACAGTACCGAGCAATGATTGTTGGACATAGTCTGCAGTGGGCTTAAGGCCCATGAGGCCTGCAGAGGGACTCTAGGATTAGCTACATACTTTTGTATTTTTGAAAAGAATGTCCATGTTCCCAAATGGTTTGCCTTTACTTCCTGCGTTGTCTAGGAAATTCTTGGCCCTACATTTTAAACACATTGAACAGTTGCAAATGCTTCTATTACCATCAGGTAATTTACGCAAGGGAATATTGGGTTTTGAATGTGTGTGTGTGTGTGTGTGTGTGTGTGTGTGTGTGTGTGTGTGTGTGTGTGTGTGTGCGCGCGTGTGTGTGTGTGTAAATGCTTGGGGTTCAACACAGTGATGCTAATGTAAAAAACAGCTGGTAGAGGTTTAATGGCTAAATTGTCTCGGCTTTTGGTTGAAGCATTGGAATGTCTCAGTCACGTTTCACCACATCACGAGATATAAGATACAAAACATCAGTTACCTCATAAAATGTGAAATATTATTTTGGCACCATGCCAACCACTTCACAGCAGGAGAGGGTCTTAATCACTTAATTGCATCTTACTTCTTAATTTGAGTCGCACGAAAGGCAGCTTGTGCTGCCTGACTCACGTTTAACAATCACCGTAGCACAAACCATTACCTCAGGTACAAACTTGCATAACAATCAATGGTGCTACCCACGCATTCTATATAAGTACCTTTCATCACTCACTTTGATCGTCCATATTGGACATGCTGTTTGATACTGATGCTGGCCCGAACGAACGCGCATACAGTGCAAGGAAGAAATGGATATTGGCCTATATGCAGAAACTCAAGCAGAGCTATGCGCCGCTGAAACGTAGGCTTGATGAATTCACCATGGCTTCAGAAAGGCTTTCAGAGGCCATTGTTTGGTTTCCCCCCTCTGCAGTCCCTCCCTCCAACAATCCCGTTCCCTCTCTCTGTGTTTTGGTGAAAGAAGAGGACAAATGGATGTTTGACTGGGAGCAAACTCCATGTTCTGCTTTCTGTACGGTCAGAATATACACTCTGCAGAGCTGCAGCTACGCAACTGAACACAGAACTCTTTCATTTGTGGCGCCAACAACATGCAAAGCAGCGCCTTTAACAACTGGCTGATATCTGGAAAGTTGGCAGGGGGACTTGTGTTGTATAGATCCATAACAATGGAACCACACCACCGGGAAAAGTCATTTAGGACTAAACGCTATGCTGTTGTGCATGCATGAAGACGACACACAGACAAACAGACAAATAGACGGGCACACGCGATGTGGTAGCCAGACTCAACCCTATTCTCACGACCATCAAGGTTAACTCTGGTAACATTACATCATTGGATAAATGATAACTCCATACAGGAAGCAAAGGAGGCAGGACAATGACGTGGTTAGGGTAAGTCCTCCACAGTCTAACCTGTAGGCATCCTGAGAGCAAGATGCCCTAACCCCTATACCTGCTCATTAATGACATGTATCTGAATATATTGACCGTAAGTCCGCTAAATGACTACATAGTAATAGCAAGTACAAGGATTTGGAAATTGACTCAAACAATTCCATATCGACCTGTTTGATGATGAATTGATGTGCTTGTGTGTCGAGTATAGAACTGTTTAAGGATGAACCATCACATATGTCTTTACATGGATGTGAGAAGATACGGTGTCTCTTGATACATTGATAAAAGAAGATTGTTGCAGTAAAAAATCCTTTCATCAACTATTGAAGCCTCTCCAAACACAAGCACCTTAAATAAAATATACTGCAGCACAAATAGAATACAGAACTAAAAACCACAAAAACATTCCCTAACATGGTATGACATTTATTTATTTATTTTGCTTTGACTCTCAGATCAGTTTTCCTGCTGGGTATACATTTTAAGAGACAGAAGAAAGATAAATGACGTTGTGCTTCTAGCTATTTTAGGATTGGATTATATAGCGTTTCAGAATGGCCCTCTTTATCAGAGAGCTTCAAAAACGCTGCCTAACACTGTTTACAACGGAATCTAAGGTCTGCATCACGTTTGTTCAAAACAAGATCTGCAGATGCATTGCGGTTTTGGTTAGCTTAGTGGGAGAGTCTTAGCATAACGCAAGTAAACAGAACAATAAAGAGGCAGATCCGAATATTAACCACACAAGTGAATGCTGCTCGGGAAATGAAAACCACAGGGTGTGTTCCGATCAACCATTATTAAAAATCAGAACAGACACAAAGCCTTTTTGCTTCTGAAATTTAAACAACAACGTCTGTATATCACATAATCCTTGGCAGACCTCAAGATCATGTTTTAAATAGAATGCTAGAGATTGTCTGCTAGTCCATTCCGTGGTAACTGTCCTGCGAAAGAAGCCCTCGCCAACATCACACAGAGAAACCAGGTCAACGGGTTTAGTTCCCGCACCAAACTGCCATAACTGTAACACTTCAGAACTGGAAAGCGATCAACTATTTAGAGCGGGACAGATGCCCAAGACTTGTGTCTCAAGCAAGCCAGGGGACAGAGGGGACGGCTGTGCACAGGGAGTGAATGTGGCTCCATTAGTCACATTGTGACAGTCACAGATCATAGGGGGCAGAGCTTGGACACACAGGATGTGCATTCCTTCTCCTCTCAGTCACTGCCCCCACAGTTGATGTTTGTTTAAACCGTCCTCCTGATATGTGAAAAGATTAGCTGCCCCATCCCAGGGAGATGAAAAAATCTTCCCCTGCAACAAAACGATTTCCAATGTCCCCAGAGGAAGCACACCTTTCTACGGGGTTCCACTGATATAAATGCTAGGAAGGGACCTTCCTCGGACCACATGTTCATCTGATAAGCCTCTTGTTCTTTGGGAGTGATTCTCAGTCGAGGTCATGACCCAGTTAAATCATTAGGATCTTCAACACTGGCATCCTGTCTGACTGACTGACTGACTGACTGACAGACTGACTTGATGTTTCGAGGGTGTGATTTTAAAGGAAAACCAAACCCCCTGACGCCGCCTTTAGAAAATGCTTTCAGGTTTGTTTCCTTCTGGGGCAGGGCTTCCGGCTCCCCTGTAAACGCCCTTTAACTCTCGTTCAATACGTAGAGCACAGGTGTGTTGCATCAATGCTTAATCAGCAGGTAACCGGGTGGTAACTTTATCAGCCAATCAGAGGTTATGCGTGCAATGTGTTTATCCTAGAGAGTCATGTAATGCAACCAGTGGTGTTGGGGTTTGGCTCGCCTTCAATCATGACCACATTCCAAGTCAAATGACATAAATACTACTTATAAACGATCACTAATGGAATAAAGCACTTGTACATTTGAACTTCGAAACCGATATGTGATGGCAGGATGGTCATCTGTATGTATAATGAGCGTTTTGCTGCAATTACCTGAGTTTGTCAGCCACAAAGATGACCCTGCGCTCCAGCAACAGAGAGGCAAACACTCGTATGACTTGTCGTACGCTGAGGCAGCTGAACAGACTGTCAAAGTCCACGTGTTCCAGTCTAGAGTCCATAGGCCTCCTGAGCTCAATGACCTGGTGTGGGAAATGAGAGCAACAGAGCCAACATGGTCCAAATGAGATGATATTAAGAGTTCCTCAACTGTAAACGTTTATATACAACTACGATGCAACTATGCATTGAATGTATCCCAAATGACAGGTTTTAAATATTAAAGTTTCTGTGTCTATGTCCGTCCTTCGATTTTCTCGACAACCGCTCATCCGATCGACTTCGCACTTGTTGATCTATTTCTGAGAACCTGAATAAGTTGTTTGGATGAGCGGTTCTCGAGAAAGCTGCCAGCAGCAATACTGAAGCCCAAGCAATAGGCCCATCCGAACAAACATGTTTTGAACGTTTGGAACAGGCAATGCACTAATTAATAAAAAGACAGTAACCAAATATTAACATGCAAAATACAAAAAACACAATATTTATAGAAGCCCAATTTAACAACAGCAACAGCAATAACGACATATAATGCATCAATATATTCCACATGGAACTATAGAATGATGTATATTTGATAGACTCCAATTGCCTGACCTCATTTCCTGCTCCAGGCAGGAAGGTTTTCACTCTGATGGTCTTTCCTGGAGCTGGGAAGGGTGACTCCATGAGACTCCTCATGAAGGGGTAGACCAGGGCTGCTGAGACCCCCCTCCGTCTCTCCACCTCGTCCAGGATCTTAGAGCAAGGAGTAGCACGATGAGAGTTAAAGTCAACCTTCATGTTAAACACACACACACACACACACACTCGCATAGCTCTGCTTGACCAATGGAGGAGTAGTCTTTCACAAAAGTGTGTAATTTGTTTTTCGCTTCTTCTGGTGAAAATATTCCATAATCCACCCTTCAAGGGTTTATATTTGAACTAGTGAGTAGCAAGCAAATGGAACTTGGTTACAGATTTGTAAGTACTTCTCACAGTCATGCTGCTTAGGTTATGGACCATGACCATGACATAGCGTTCCAATGTTATATATCAGTGAAGAGGAACCTAGTGTGTCATTTTGGCCATTGGCAATTGTAAGGAACTGTTTTCACATTATAAAACTAAAGGAATAGAAGAAAATAAAAGAGGTATGATTTTCTGTGAGGGAGAGATGGGGAATGTTGGGAATATTAATCGAAGCGGAGAGGGTCTTTATTACAGACGAGTGCTCTATTTCGATGATCTCATTTTGTCTCATACAAGCATGCACACGCAAACGCAAACGCAAACACACACATCAACCTTTGAAAATCCCTTCCTCTTAAATGGACTTTCACTCTTCAAATTAAAATCGTATTTTTTGCCATGTGCCTCGTCCAATAAAACTAATTCAAAAATACAATGTGGGTGCTAGAATAAGCACATACTTTTATACATGCTATACATAACATACTTGATGCACTTGGTCCATAAATGAATCAGTATATGGGACTTTTTCAAAAAGCGATCAAGGCGGAAATTTCTGAACCATTTCCTTTAAATAACGAGGAATCTGTGAGGCCTTCCAACGCTTGGCTAATAATTCCACAGACGGGTTTGCTGATCCTATCATGCCTAGCAGCAGGGGTCCTGAGGATCACACTGCTGTTTCAACATTGGTGGTTGTTGTACTGGTTAAATGATTAGTTTGATGAGATAACGAAAGGCATGCCCAAAAAGACATCGGTGTGTGAACAGGATGATCATGTATCCCGGCATGACAATATCAGGCCTAGACTTAAGTATTTCTTAAAATGGTAAAAGAGAAGACCACAGTGTTTAGAAAGTCTAGTAATGGGTCATGCCTACACTCAGATATATGACAAGATAGAAGGTTGGACCTGTGTAAAGCTTTCAAATAGGACATCCTCTGTTATGCTGGTCTGGATTTGCACTTTAGGAACTATTCATTACCCAGGACTTTATCTCCCAGGATCATGTGGTTACATGCGGAGCAGCTGTAGAGGGACTTGGGGAAGATACAATGTAAAGGAAGCATGTCTACAGTACATCTGGCCATGGGGACGCTGGTAGAAGTAATCAGTAGGGGGACAAAGTCTGACCCTTGCAGGACACCATGAGTATTTGCATCCTGTACTTAAGAACCTCTGATCAACACTCAATTTGCTGAACCTACTGCATTCAAGACTAAGGCCATTGTCCGTGTAATGCCCATTTCTAGACACATTTTACGTATAAAGAAATACAACGTGTTCAATGTTAAATTTTTCAGATTTTCTGACCCAGGGTGGTAAATAGAAAATTGGAAATTGTGTTCAATATTCAAGTTATTAATTTGTCTACACTACTCGAAAATGAAAAGTAAAATGTTATCAAGTTAAATATTTGTGCTTTACGCAGACAATGTGACCTTTGCCTCGGAATGCGGAAATAAACTGTATTATATTAATGATAAGAGGATACCATTTGGATTTATTGTGGAAGCGATTGAGCCTACTCAATTGGCCCACTTAGTCCGTTGACAATTTCAGTGACAATTGTTTTGTTGTAGACGACAGTGCCCCTGCAGGTTTTGTTTGCTTGTAGCCTATAACATTAACAATCACACACAATCATTTATAGCTACAGGGTTCTAGATGTCTTCTGCATTCATTTTGACACCAAGAAATAAAGCTCAATACACGTCATTTTATCTTCAACTCCTATATGTTTTCTTCTTTTTCACCCAGCCAAATATAAATCACTGCCTTCAACTGCCAAATAAAGCATCTTGTGCAATGTACTCTCTCACACACACACACACAGACACACACACAGCCACCCCCCCAACATGCATGTAGCCTGGACATTTCCATATGCATATCTAGATGATAGGGTTTAGTAAGTGATCAATAATAATAATTCTAATTCTCCAACCCATGTCTTTTAGATAAATAAAAATAACATTGAACGGGATCTTCATGAATGTGTAGGTTCATCCCCTCCTTGCCTGCATCTCTTCCCATTTAACTATTCAAATATACACAAGTAACAACATCTTATCCAGTAGTGTAGACAAATGAATAACTTCAATATTGGATGCAATTTTCAGTGTACCACCATGGTTTCAGCGTGACGTGATAAACTCAAATCTTAGTAAAGTTTAGGCTTTTGTTTGAGAGAGTAGGCCTACAATGGATTTATACTGAATGGTAAAAAAAACGAGATTTGTTCAGCTAAGTTGGGAAGTAAATATAAGATGGAAGACTTTTATCTTTCATTGTCAACAATAAAAATGTTCTGTATGAAATGTAAGCTGTTTTTACGGTAACGTAAAGTAACATTTGTTTGTAACACCAGTTTCCCCTTCTCTTAACACACACACTGGATAGCCTTCTTTCGAAAAATGTGTCCATATGTTAAACAGATTAAGCACAAATGAGATAAGGCTGTAAAAGTCACACAGCACAAACTGTTCCGTTCGTTTTACCACCAATGTGCAAGGGTTAGAAAAACAAAAAAAAGATCGGAAATGTGACCGAAGGTTGGAATGAGGTACAGGGTGTACGCCTGGTTTCCGGATCTCACACATCACAGGCAGTATTTATGGAGAGAGACTTCAAAAAGGAGGTGAAGATTAATGGGGAATCATGGATGCAAATGGTGACCAGGCCTCCAGCAATAGGTCTGCTGCTGAGTCATACAATCACCTCACCGTCGCTACTTCACAACACTTAAGACGATCGTTCAAGGTGTGTGTGTGTGTGTGTGTGTGTGTGTGTGTGTGTGTGTATACAGAAGACCAAGCTGAGATCACCTTGGAGAACAAGTCAAAACAGCCGAGCCGGCTGATGACGCAGTAGACTTCTGGGAGGCGAGGTCCTTTCCCACTCGGCTAGAAGAGACAGCAACAAATTATCACGACACATTTGAAAACAGCCTCAGGTCCAACAAAGACATGTTTGCTGTGGTGTACCGCTCACACAACAATCCACCAGCTGACGTGAACTTACACGAGAACACATGCTGTCAAAGTCAAACTATATTTTGTGCGCTTAGATACACAAACAGCAACGGCTAAATGTGGAACATTTTGTGATCTTAGGAAAATCTTGAGGCATAATGAGGTGAAACCCAAGGATGAGTTGGCTGTAACGGGAGAGGTCTATCTAACAGAAGAGACTTTTGATGTGCATGCCAGCTCAATAAAACACAGGTGCACTATCTATTGCTCTGTTGACATGCTCTATCCTCCTCAGTGTACAGGGCATTTAAGCCACCCTTTAATCCACACATGCACAAAACGTCTGCGCACAAACACACACATACACACACACACACACACACACACACACACACACACACACACGTATGCACACACAAACACACACAAATATTACACACACACACACACAGACACACGCACTCAAATAGAAAACACACATACATTCATACTCACATATATACTAACACAAAGGAACAAAACGCATAAGACACCCCAACAATTGCCCATATTAGGTATGCACTCTTCACTTCTAGTTTCTCTTCTACTACTTCTTTTTCCTAACGGATGATTAAATCAACTTTGCTTCACAAAGTTGATTCAAGGTCTCAGGAATGCTGGGGTATTGCCAGCCCCTGGGATAGGCACCAGGGAGGGGGCTGCGCTATTGGAGGAGAAAATCAACCTCATTGTGGCCAAGCTCATCAAGGGCTCCTTGTATCACTTAAGTGGCCAGCTCAGACAAAGGAACACCAGAGTAAGCAGAAACCATAGCTTACTTCCTTCCTTATTGTCCACTCAATGCAAACATTTCTGACTCATTAAAGTACGTGCAAACACACGGTTTTAAACAAGCACTCGCTCGCCCCTGAGAACAGACACCGTGGAACCGTAAACACACGGACAGGGACCAAACGGCCAGTAGAAATCTCCACCGCATACAGTACACAGGGTTCCACTAAACCAAGCGTTTCTGACCACAAGCCAAACGCCAGCCCTTGACGTAAAACTTCAAAGAGGTGCCATGCCTCATTGTAGGGGGAAATAGTCCACGAATGGCCAAGCTACAGGCCGTTCAAGGTTTCTCTCCTATCTTTCCTGAGAAACTCTCATTAAAACTCAACACGTCCATTTTAGCCATTGCGTCTGGTAATGAAAGGGCCGCAACTCGAGAGCCCCACTTTATCACGTCTCACAATTATAAATCCTGGGTTGTTGTTTTTTTGGGTCCGCTTTCAGCACACCACCCAGCCGCCACACGGGTTGAGGAGGGCACAACGCGTCCGTCGCCTCTCCGCTGGGAAACAGCGCATTGCTTTGTCCAAATAAAAGAGAGCTGTCAGGAGAAAGCGTGAGTCGGAACAGGGGCCGCGAGGGGCTCCGGGAGGAGGGCTGAAGAACGGCTCACCAGTAGGCGTCTGCAGTAGCCGAACCTCCGGCTGCCGTCCGCCCCGGTCAGCATGAAGGAGAAGGTCTCGCTGTGGTGGAGCACAGAGGAGGACGGTGAACACACTGTCTCTCTCACACACACACACACACACACACACACACACACACACAAGACATGTGTCTTAAACACATACACATGA
>OOFG01063218.1:0-10372 GCA_900323295.1 Molva molva | reverse complement strand
GCATAACATAGTGTAGCATGGTATAGCATATATCATAGCTAAGCATAACATAGCATAGCATGGTTAAGCATATATCCTAGTTTAGCATAACATGGCATAGCAGGGTATAACATATATTATAGCTTAGCATAACATAGCGTAGCATGGTATAGCATATATCCTAGCTTAGCATAACATGGCATAGCAGGGTATAACATATATCATAGCTTAGCATAACATAACATAGCATAGCATGGTATAGCATATATCCTAGCTTAGCATAACATGGCATAGCAGGGTATAACAAATCATAGCTTAGCATGATATAGCATAGCGTAGCATGGTATAGCATAACATTGCATGCTATAGCATATGATGGTTGATCAATGATTAGTTGATGTAATATATCATGCATATTATTGATTATTGTTTAGTGATCCTCCAGTAAGCTTTGATGAAGGCATGTATACATTATCTATGAAAGGTATGATATATATGAGGTATTATTGATTATTGGTTATTGATCCTACCATGATGAAGGCATGGTAAACATTCTATATGAAAGGTATGATATATATGAGGTATTATTGATTATTGGTTATTGATCCTACCATGATGAAGGCATGGTAAACATTATATATGAAAGGTATGATATATATGAGGTATTATTGATTATTGGTTATTGATCCTACCCTGATGAAGGCATGGTAAACATTCTATATGAAAGGTATGATATATATGAGGTATTATTGATTATTGGTTATTGATCCTGATGAAGGCATGGTAAACATTCTATATGAAAGGTATGATATATATGAGGTATTATTGATTATTGGTTATTGATCCTGATGAAGGCATGGTAAACATTCTATATGAAAGGTATGATATATATGAGGTATTATTGATTATTGGTTATTGATCCTACCCTGATGAAGGCTTGTATACATTATCTATGAAAGGTATGATATATATGAGGTATTATTGATTATTGGTTATTGATCCTACCCTGTAGGCTTTGATGAAGCGGACGAAGACGGGGAAGAAGACGGAGGGGGGTGCGGTCTTGGAGCTCTCACCAAAAAACTTTACCACGTCCTCGAAGGCATCCTACACACACACACACACACACACACACACACACACACACACACACACACACACACACACACACACACACACACACACACACACGTTTAAGTAGTTGGACAACCATAAGCAATCAGTGTGTGTCTGATCCTGGGAGGTGTGCGTGTGGCAGTGTGTGCGTGTGCGTGTGTGTGTATACACTGAAAGTTAACCACACGTTTTGTGAACAACTAGTAAAAAAAAAAGGAAAAAGCCATGAAATCTGTTGAAATGTAGCACATTTCAATCTGAGGCCAAACATGGTCAGGAAAATAAAGGCCTTTTGTTATTAAAAGAACATTTGGAATGCTTGATACAACAAAATCCTATTTTAAATTAGGCCGAGATGGGATCTCTTGGCCTGGTTTAAAAACGTTGAAATAGTTGCTAAATACGTTCATTATAAACTAGGGCTGGGCGATAAAGGCGATACTAACGGCGTTAACACAAATTATTTTTACTGCCACTCATTCTTTGGACGCATTAACGCAGAGGAGCAGTACCTTGTTGTCGGATGGCAACTAGCAATTGTGTGCGTGATGATATATACCTGGTATTTGAGGGGGAACTCCTCCATTTCGACTCCCAGGAAGCGAGTTTTGACCTGGAAGCTTCCAGTCTGTTGCCCGGCAACAATATCGAACATCACGTTCTTAAACCTACAGTAGATCAAACATCATGTTAAACCCACAGTAGGTCAAACATTATCTTAACCCTACAGTAGATGAAACATCCCAGTAAGCCTACAGTAGGTCAAACATCATGTTAAACCTAAAGTAGATCAAATATCATGGTGTTAAAGAGGGACTTGCAGGTTGCAATCCCCAGTTAATAATGTGGAAAAAATATGTAGCAAATAGATTATAAAACAATTATTAAACTTAGAATTACAGCTGGACTTGACTTCTGCAACAACCCTTGTGCTCAATGTGTTGCAAAACTAATGTGTGCACATGTAACTCAAAGTGAATGAGAGTTCGGGGAGGGGGTTTCTATGGACCAATCACAAGACAGGATTGCCATATTGGTTACTCTGGCTGGATACCAAGTACTGATAAAGGCATCACACGGCTGCTTACTGGCTTGTTATTCATATCAGATAAAAGATGCGGACAAGCATGGATCATCTCTCTGGTTCACAGAAGACTTAACTATCAAACAAAGACGGATGATTGAAATAAGTAGGGACATTAGAAGACTAATCTTACTCTTAGCGTGTAGTTATAGTGTAGCAGAATAAAGTGTATCTTACTGTGTTGAGGGCAGGTCTTGGATCTCCAGCAGAACTCCCTTCTCCTGCAGCCGGGCCGCGCTGTAGCTCAGAGACGGGCGCTTCTTACCGCTGCTCTTACTGTAATCATGGAAACCTGTTATTGCTTTCACCATGGAAATGCTTCCTACTGCTGCTCTTACTGTAACCATGAAACCTGTCATTACTGTTACCATGGAGACGCTTCTTACTGCTGTTCTTACTGTAACCATTGAAATCAGTTTTTACTGTAATCATGAAATGCTTCTTACGGTTCTTCTTACTGTTACCATGGAAATCCATCATTACCGTAACCATGGAGACACTTCTTACTGCTTCTCTTACTGTAACCATGGAAATCTGTCATCACTGTAACCATGAAATGCTTCTTACGGTTCTTCTTACTGTAACCATGGAAACCTGTTAGTTGAAGCCACGACCCTAACACATCACCCTAACCTATGACCCTAACCCATTACCTTAACCTATCACCCTAATCCTAACCCTTGACCCTAACACTTCACCCTAACCCCTGACCCGAACTCCTGACTCTATAGGAAAACATGGGGAACGCTGAGGCTGAAAGTGTTCACAGCTTTACTCACAGTGCTTCGGTTTTGAAAAGACTCTAGACGTGTGTGTGTGGATATGTTACCTGGCAGTGAGGCTGTCCAGACAGGAAGTGATGTATTGGCTGTAGTAGTCCACCTGCTGGCTGTGGGCAGAGCTCTTCTCCTGCAGACTAGACAGAGTCTGCTTCAGCCTCAACATGTCTGCCCTGCGCCTCTGGCGGTACAAGCGCTGGTGTCTGATGTCCTGAGATGAGAAACACGCGTTACATTTTGTATATATACACATTCCATATATGGCCATGTTCCTTGGCCATCACTCCATATATGGGCATGTACTTTGGCCATCACTCAAAATATTGACATGTACCTTGGCTATAATTCCATATATGGGCATGCACCTTTGTCACCACTCCTTATATGTGCACGTACCTTGGTCATTACTCTATAATATGGGCATGTGTCTTGGCCATCACTCCATATATAGGCATGTGTCTTGGCCATCACTCCATATATAGGCATGTGTCTTTGCCATCACTCCATATATAGGCACGTGTCTTTGCCATCACTCCATATATAGGCATGTGTCTTGGACATCACTCCATATATTGGCATCTACCTTGGCTATCATTTGCAGTATTTGGTCCTCAGAGTCAGGGGGCGTCAAGACCCCGAGGGCCTCCAGGCGACGAAGACTCCTAGCGATCTTCCTCTTCTTCTCCTCCAGACTGAGGTTGCCGTCGGCAACGAGGGATTGGTTTCTCTTCATCTTGTCCGGGGTTCGAGCGTCTCTCTGGGCGCGGCGCTGCATCATCCAGCCGTGCTGGAGCTCCTAGCCAACCAGAGAGGAGAATGAGATGGTATTCCTCACTCTGAGCCAAACGGATACCATTATTTGTCAGTTTCCTCCCAACCTGGTCACGTGACGTCGACGTCCTCAACAGCTGACTTAGAGAGTCACCTGACTGGGTCCGAAGCAAGTCCACGATGAGCTGCTTGGTGCTGAGAGACACACAGCAGGAGGGTCAGGATGTAGGGTAAGGTTAGGCCAGTGGTTTCAACTATAACGTTGTTGTTTAACTCAGACTGGAACGGCAACGCTAGTAACAAGACAGATATATATATAGATGCATTTCCATCTCCACTTATTAATTATAATTTCCCAGTTTAACACAAATATTACTTCTGGAAACTGAATCAGAAAAACTAAGCATGGGGATTCCCTTGATTCAACGCTAGTGAGTACCTGAGGAGGACTCCTCTGCTGTCTGACTGGTCTTGGTCGTTGAAGACGTCGAAGCGGCTGGTGAGTGTGAGGGACACCTCCATCTTGTACTGGTCTGCAGAGCTCCCCCCAGAATCCCCTGAACAGAACACATGTCTCAATCACTAACACTCTATTACACATGTCTGAATCTCCAACAGTCTATTACACATGTCTGAATCTCCAACACTCTATTACACATGTCTGAATCGCCAACAGTCTATTACACATGTCTGAATCGCCAACACTCTATTACACATGTCTGAATCACCAACAGTCTATTACACATGTCTGAATCACCAACAGTCTATTACACATGTCTGAATCGCCAACACTCTATTACACACGTCTGAATCACCAACACTCTATTACACATGTCTGAATCGCCAAAAGTCTATTACACATGTCTGAATCACCAACACTCTATTACACATGTCTGAATCACCAACACCCTATTACACATGTCTGAATCACCAACACTCTATTACACACGTCTGAATCTCCAACACTCTATTACACATGTCTGAATCGCCAACAGTCTATTACACATGTCTGAATCGCCAACAGTCTATTACACATGTCTGAATTGCCAACACTCTATTACACATGTCTGAATAGGTCTAGGCTAGTGAATGTGCCAGGCTAGGATATTTACCCAGCAGCTCCTCCAGTGAAGGGACCCCTCCTAGTTCAGCAAGTAGGACTCTGAGGGGGTCGGAGGGGGAGGGGCCCAGGGCCTCCTGGTGCTCCAAGAGCAACTACACACACAAACACAAAACATAAATACACACACAAAATAAATAAATAAATAATATATATAGATATATATATAGAATGGAGAATATATTCTAATTGTTAACATTCCAGTTAAGAATATGAACCTTGTGTGTGTTGAGTAGCTCGCTGATTGAGATGTAGACCACAGGTTTGTTAAGGATAACCATCTCTGAATATTCATCCATGTTGAACCTCTCCTCTGGCTCTGGCACATCACACACAGCCTGTAGGAACTTCCTGATAACATTAAACACAGCGGTTCGCCGGTTAGCACTTCCGGTCTACTTTGTGTTACCATTAAAAACAGAAGTTACCACTTCCGGTTTGTTTCATGTCAACATTAAACACAGCAGTTAGCACTTCATGTTGACATTAAACACAGCAGTAACCACTTCCTGTAAACAAGACTATCCAACTAAGAATCACAAAATGACTACAATATGGCAACTACTTCACGGTACAATATCGACAACACCGTTAATATGAAATATGACCACTAACACCATAACACTATATAACTACTAATCTCTAGTATATTATACATCCAACCATGGTTAACTATAGCACAGGTGTGTAGTTGTACCTGAATCTGCCGTGGGTGTGGCTGATGTACTCGTTAAGGTTGTGGAGGTGGGGGCTGTCACCATGGAAGTGTTTATTAGCAGCTGCATGCTGCAGCATGCGTGCTATCGAGCCCAGAATGCGGCGTTGCTCCGGTAACAGGGTGGAGCCTGCTGAAATCTCCACCACGTCGAAGCCATCAGGTGCCACGATGGCTGGATTCATGTAGCGGTAGTAGACCAAGTTCCCCACGATCTGCAGCACAACTAGCATCATTAGTATCATGTAGCGGTAGTAGCATCATGTAGCGGTAGTAGCATCATGTAGCAGTAGTAGCAACATGTAGCAGTAGTAGCATCATGTAGCAGTAGTAGCATCATGTAGCAGTAGTAGCAACATGTAGCAGTAGTAGCATCATGTAGCAGTAGTACACCAGGTTCCCTATGATCTGCAGCCCAACTAGCATCATAAGCATGATGTAGGGGGAGAAGACCCTGTTCCCCATGATCTGCAGCACAACTAGCATCTACTAGCTCATGTAGCAGCATTAGCATAACTAGCATCGTATAGCATCATCAGCATCATAAAGCGAGAGTACACAAGGGTCCCCACAGCTAGCTTGGTCAGCACCATTAGCTTCTCTAGCAGCAGTAAGATGCTGGTTGCCAGCGGACCAACACAGTGTAACTAGCTTCACCTTGTAGAGCTCCTCCTGTCTGGCCTCAGGGAACTTGGAGTGCAGAGCATCTCGGAGGACCTTGGCGGTGTAGCGAAGGCCGTAGCTGAAGGGACACATGGAACACAATCACTCAATCTTACCCCATTTACTGTCCTTTACAGCAGGGCTCCTTGAAGTTAAACATTTTCATCAAGGTGACCAAGGTCAAGTTAGAAAAGTACATCACCATTGATAGGATTGAGGCTGGGGGCACACTGAGCACTAACTCTACGTCTAACACCAGCTGGAAATAACTTAAGTAGAAGTGTAGCTGGGCTGGATCAGGGTAGATCGAAGACCTTGGTAGTTTATATGGTAGATAGAACTACAGTGTTTTATAGAGGTGACCTACTGTAGTTTAAAGACCTACGGTGAGTTTGTAGAGGTGACCTAAGAAACATTTGTAGACCTACGATAGTTTGTACAGGTGACCTATGATAGTTTTAGACCTACGGTAGTTTGTACAGGTGACCATTGATCGTTTGTAGACCTACGGTAGTTTGTAGAGGTTGGTGGTTATAGCGGTGAACACCCGGTCTGTCAGGTTCTTCAGGTTGATAATGGCAATATCGAGTCTGCGTCGGACCTCAGGATGGGACAGAGCTTCCTCTGCGCTCACATCATAGGGAAGAGAGCTGAGAACATACAGGAGAAATAAAAGTGAGCGAGTGAATGAGCCCTTTTGGTTCCGGTCTCGGTCTGGTTGATCCTGAGAGAGACAGGGAGACAGAGGAAGATTGAGAGACAGAAACCTCTTGGTTCCGGTCTGGGTCTCAGTGGGGTTCATCGTGAGATAGAGACAGCGAGAGAGTGAGAGAGAGACAAAGTGAGAGAGTGAGACAGAGAGAGAGAGAGAGACAGAGACCTTTTGGTTCCGGTCTTGGTCTCGGTCTGGTTGATCCAGGTCTTGTAGATGTCCAGCGGGTCGGTCCTGATGCTGAGGGCGCCGTCATTGAGAACGTCCTTGACAGCGGAGCCCAGGATTTGGCGCAGGGCGTTGTGGCCGCGGGCGTGGCGGTAGAAGCTCACCAACATCTTAAACACCGTGGGGTTCCCGGTCACCACCTCCTGGGGCTGCTCCACCTTCAGCCTGAACACCACCACAATCAAGATGAGATAAATATAATAAAAGATGAATATACATCAAGACAAGATAAACTATACATTAAGATACATATACATTAAGGATGAAATAAGATGGTAGTAGAATTGAAGGAGTTAAAAAAAATAAAAGCAAGAATACAACTAAACTCATAAACAGTATCATTATAAATCTGACCTGATCTCGTAGCGCAGAGCGGCAGTGAAGAGCTGCAGCAGCAGGAAGGCCTCTCTGCTGTCTGAGCCGTAGTTAAAGAGAGAGAACACCAGCGTCTCCATGAAGCGAGTGGACTTAGTCTGAGGCATCAGGTAGATCAGCTGGGCCAGGTACAGAGGCTGGGTCTGAAACAACATAGACATACATATATTTATATACAGCAGGTAGATAGGTGCTGGTAGGGGTGTTAGTTACCTGTAGCAGGTAGATAGTTGCTGCTAGGTGTGGTAGTTACCTGTAGCAGGTATATAGTTGCTGCTAGGTGTGGTAGTTACCTGTAGCAGGTAGAATAGGTGCTGGTAGGTCTCCAGTCGATCTCTACATCTCTTGTGAAGGGCCTTGAGGCCCTTGGAGCGCTCCAGAGCCATCATGCCTGCCAGCTGCTCCTTGTTCTTCTTAGTCAGCTTCTTACAGTGAGACACTACCTCCTACACACACACACACACACACACACACACACACACACACACACACACACACACACAGACACAGACACAGACACACACACACACACAGTGAGATGACAGGCCAAGAATACTGCAGGGTCTATACATTTTATACACACATATTTTGTACCTGAAGGGTGAGGCGGTTTCGGACTAGCAGCCCTATCTTTAGGTCCATGAGGTCCAGGTCAGCCTCTAGCTGGCGATTGGATCGGATGGTTGTGACCACTTCTTGTCTGAGGTGCAGTAGCTCCGCCTCCTGCATGATGTCACCGTCGCCAGTCTCCAATAGGTGGACGAACTTCCTGACCACCGCCAGGGGGGGCGTGGCCGAGTGGACTGGGGAAGAGGCTCTTTGGTCAAACATGAATACTGATTCACATCATATGATACTACATGGCACAGAGCACATTCTATAATACTAGAAGAGTATTATTTAGATATTGTTTCACCACAGTGGTATAGAGGTGACCTAAATATGTTTTTATTTTTATGGGAAGGGAATCCCATATCCCTCTTGTGACCTCTTTCTGTTCCTTAATTTGTAAGTGTTTAAATGTTTCAGAGTTAGATGTTATTGATACTCTTTTGCACAGCCGGAAATCTCTTTTTGGTGGATGAGAACTGTCCCCCATTAGGGTGGAAGTACTTACCCAGCATCCTGTACTCTTCTCGTGCCCGGCTAGCTCTGAAGAACGCCTGGATCTTCACTATGGCGCCCACCTGTGGACAGGTCAGAGTCACAGCCTGCAGGATGGCAGAACACTCTAACCCTAGTCCCTTCAGTGTTCCCTACACCCTACAGTGTTCCCTTATCCCTACCTTTTGTCCCTACACTGTTCCCTAGTCCCTAGCCCTAGTCCCAACACTGTTCTTTATTCCCTACCCCTAGTCCCTACAGTGTTCCCTATTCCCTAACCCAAGTCCCTACACCAGTAGTACCCAACCTTTTTTGGCCCGTAACCCCATTTCTAGCTTTGAAAATATTTGCGATTCCAACTTCCCAACTTTTGTGCATCTGCTTCCACACAGATTGCTTTTACCCAATCAACTGCCGGTAATATCAATGTCCCAGTGAATGAGATCGCATCGCTCTACTACACACTAGGTCGTTAGTAGTAGCTTGCTCATGGCAATGAATCATTAGGCAGTTAGTTCGTACATGCAGGACGTCTGAGACCTTTTAAAAGAAAAAAATGTGTTCGTTAGAGTGGATCATCAAATATCTATTGCAGATGTCTGTAATCTCCTGTGACCCCATATGAATTCAGGGGACCCCAAGTGGGGTCCAAAATCCTAGGTTGGAACCACTGTCCTAAACCCTAGTGTTCCCTAGGCCCTACTTCTAGTCTCTCTACTGTCCTCTAGCCCCCCCTAAAGTACAACTTTAAGTTTAACTTTAGGTTAAAGATAATAATTAATAACTAACTTAATTGGGCAATGTGCAGTTACTAATATGTATAATTAGATGTACTTTATTTATCCGGATAATTATGTGCACCAAACTTTCTCCTAATCCCTACATGGTTGAAGTTCCCTTCTGTCCGGCAGGGAGGTACGGGGCATTGGAACGTACCTACAGCGACATGTGACCTTTGGAAACTGAACATGTGTGACAACAGGTGAGCAGGAGGTGAACTCACATGGTCTCTGAAGTAACGGAGGCGAGCTCTGTAGCGCCGCCGCGCCAGAACCATCCGGACCCCCGCCTGGATCTGAGGAAACAAACAAGATGAGCTCATCTCAGAACCATCCGGACCCCCGCCTGGATCTGAGGAAACAAACAAGATGAGCTCATCTCAGAACCATCCGGACCCCCGCCTGGATCTGAGGACACAAACAAGATGAGCCCATCTCAGAACCATCTGGACCCCCGCCTGGATCTGAGGAAACAAGGTGACCCCACCTCGCCCTGGTGCTGCTGCTAGCTTGGGGGGGAGAAGGGGTCGTTACCTTGACAACGGCTCTCCAGTGCCCATAGAGGAACTGGATCCGCTGGCGGTACACCTTCTGCTGCACAACACGCCTCCAGTGGCTCTACACACACACACACACACACACACACACACACACACACACACACACACACACACACACACACACACACACACACACACACACACACACAGACACAGACACACACACACACACACACACACACAATATTGTTAGTGTCAATCAGGCAAGGGAGAGGTAGAGAAAGAGAGAAAGAAAGAGAAAGAAAGAAAAAAGAAGAGAGGTAAAACCTGTATGGTGGTAGCAGCAGCTCCCTGGCTCCTCAGGTAGAGGAGGCGCGAGGAGAGTTTCTGTCGGAGGAGGAATCCTCTGCTCCTGGCCTGCAGAAGAACGAGCAGATCCTCCTTCTC
>OOFG01063214.1:0-11051 GCA_900323295.1 Molva molva | reverse complement strand
GCATCACGCATGGACATCACAAACAAACACACAAACATCACAGCACATATTGGCATCACACAAACACTCACACACACACACATACACCAATACAACACAGATGTTCGTCTCCTTTTTAAAGAATTCATAAACCTTCCCGCAGGAAAACGCTATAGAGCCGCTAAAGCAACCAAGAACATTTACAAAAAGACTTTCATACCAAACGCAATGGGTTTGCTGGAACCATCATACACATTGTTCACACTGGAACCATGCCCGTTACTGTTGTCTTACATGTGCATGCGTGCTTGTGTTATTTACAGCAGATATGGATTATCGATATAGAGCCAGACAGATTGTTCTACACCTTTACAATAAGAAGTGTGTTTCATCTCTCTGATCCTCTCTCATTCTCTCTTTCACTCTCTGTCTCGCTCTCTCTCTCTCTCTCCCTCTAGGTACCATTGAGTTCACCTGGCAGCAGTTCATGATTGGGGTGCAGAGTTCCCTCATGGTGTTTCCTGTCAACGTGCTCATCGTCAGCATCTTCCGCTACACTCGCCCCAGGAAGAGAAAGATGACTCTCAAACGCCCTAAGGCCAAACCAGATGCCCTGGGCCCCAAGCCACCTCTGACACACGACCACCTCCCCCCTCCAGCTCGACATGCTGAAGCCTGTGATCTAAAATTGGAGTCTGTCGTCAAGGTAGCGGCATACTTTTACACCCCTATTTGCGGTTGACCTTATTCAAGTTTTAAAGTGTTTCATTTCCTGGTGGGTGACTGTAGAGGATGATGTCCGATTTCATACAAAGAAAAGCAATTCAAATTTTTTTAATGACCTCAAGAAAGATTCAAAGGATGAAATAGGAGAATCGATCTATAAAAGCTCAGTGTATTTTGGACGTTTTATTGTTTTCAAATTCACATCTCTTTTTTTCATTCCACTTCTGTCCTGTCCTTTATGCTGTGGCACCCTGATTTCCCTTCTGGGAACAATAAAGTGTTATCGTATCTTATATCTTTAGACATGATGTGATAATATCCATCTGCTTCCAGGACATCAGAAAGACAGCATGTTCGTTATCCAAGACCCTGAAGAGCTGTTCGCCGGCGTCAGAGAAGGAGCTGGAGTCGGGCGACGGAGAGGATATCCACGCCGTACTCTCCGTGGTGGCGGCCATCGTCCGACAGCATTTGGAAAAGGGTGCCGACAGGGACGGCAGCACCGGCACCACCACCAAAGACTCTCAGCACCTTGAAATGGAGCCTCCAACACAAGGTGGGGCGTCCCTATGCTGCCTGAACACACTCAACCAACCGGCCTTGCTGCCTGAACACACTCAACCAACCGGCCTTGCTGCCTGAACACACTCAACCAACCCGCCTTGCTACCACTTGGTATTAAAGAGATACAAGGCGGGGTGTCCCTTTGCTTCCTGAACACCTTAACCAACCAGCCTTGCTTGGTATTATAGAGATGTCTGATAGATGGATAGATAGATATAGATATATATATAAACAGAGAGATGTAATGATACTTCTAGATAGACAGATAGATATGGATAGATAGATGGATAGACAGATAGATATGGATATATAAATGGATGGACAGATAGATATGGATAGATAGATGGATAGATAAATAGAGAGAGATGGATAGATAGATAGATAGATAGATGGAGGGATAGATAGATAGATAGATAGATATAAACAGAGAGATGTAATGATACTTCTAGATAGACAGATAGATATGGATAGATAGATGGATAGACAGATAGATATGGATAGATAGATGGATAGATAGATGGAGGGATAGATGGATTGATAGCAAGAGATAGATGGATATGGATAGATAGAAAGATATGGTTAGATAGACTGACGAACGGATGGAGGAATGGAGGGACATATAGGTAGATAGGTAGATGGATAGAAATACAGCTATATAGATATACATACAGACACAAAAATATCAATGGTTGGATGGATAAGTTCGACAAAATAAGTGAAAAATGAATTCTTCCCTAGAGGGCGACGGTGGACCTCCACAGACCATTACGAACAACAGCGCGCAGATCTACCAGGCTAAGACCCAGCATCTGCACAGACAGCTATGCTACATGGAGCGTAGGCTGGACCAGCTGGATTACTCCCACTTCCCAGACCAGAACTCCCACAGTCTGGCCCTAGAGCAGATCCAGACCATTAAAGACCTCCTACAAGACCAGATGGCGAAGGTCCAGGATGGAGATCTGGACAAGTTGACCCAGAGGTGTGGACGGTTGATACACATGGACATCTTGTTCAAAGCAAAACCATTGTCATTAAAACCCTTGTTGCTAAATGTTTGCCGGACACTATTTGAAACCTTACACCCTGACAGCAATCAATAATTCAAATGCTCTGACAATTTTGTTTTAAGAAATCTGTTATCTGTGGCTGTCGCAGTCCTGTAATAAACCTGTCCAATCATTTAATTTGGCCCTAATTACATGATTGGATGACCTGTCTACCTACCTACCCGGCAACTGTCACGTGTTTTGGGGGAGTGGCTTTGGAGGGAGGCCTGAAGGGAGGGGTGGGATTTTTACAGGTGGATACTTTCAAAACTTTGCTTTCTCTGGCTGGTTTCTCCAAATTGCCTACTCTAGCTTTAAATGTAGATATGGGAATGCCATTGAAAAGTGTCCAACATCCTCCAGTCAGACTCAGGATCCCTCTGTGGAGCCCACCAGAGAAAGAAGCCTAAAGTGATCAACTCTTATCATCTCGTAGGCCGGACTCCATCCACCCTGAGGTGGGGGAGGGGAAGGAGAAGGGGAAGAGCAGCTGCTGCGGCAAAGGAGGCGGTCTCCCCTGGTGGTTTGTGTTCCTGGGCTGGCTCCTGGTGGCAGCCACCAGCGTGGTGGCGGGCTTCTTCACCATGCTGTACGGCCTGAAGTTCGGCAAGCAGCTGTCCATCAGCTGGCTCATCTCCATGGCCGTCTCCTTCTTCGAGAGCCTCCTCATCATCCAGCCACTCAAGGTGAGGGGGGTGGGGGAGGAGAAGAGGATGTTTATGATCATGATGAGGATAATAACTTGATTTTTTTTTTTTACTCTTGTGTTTTGTTATTATGTAAAGTGTCTTTGACTGTCTACACAAGCGCCTATATAAATACAATATCCTGCTATTATATCTCAGAAGCACATGCACTATAATACATCCTCTTTTACATTTTCACAAATCTTAAATCTTAGTGTGTGACGTTGCACATGTGAGTGTGTGGACAATAAAGATTATTATCATGGATGATTCATGTGGGAATTTGTACATATTTATGGAACAATGAGTTAATTATGTGTTTCATAAAGCATTTAATTATGTACAAAGTATGGCTGTTTTCCTTCAGGCAACAAAAGGCAGTTATCCTATTATGAAACCCATGCTCTTTCCCTCCATAGACCTCTGTCTCTCTTCACAGATAGATCTCTCTCTCTGTCTTCCAAGAACTCTATCGCTTTATACCCGTCTCTTTCTCTCACTCTCTCTCTCTCTCTCGCTCTTGCTCTTGCTCTTGCTCTAGCTCTCGCGCTCTCTCTCTCTCTCTCTCTGCCTCTCTCTCTCTCTCTCTGTCTCTCTCTCTCTCTCATGTTGTGTGTCTGATGACAGGTGCTGGGGCTTGCCATCTTCTTTGCTCTCGTATTCAAGAAGGTGGACGAGGAAGACCACGAAAACGTGCAGTTTCACAAACCAATTAATTCAGGTACATTTCCATCAATAAATAATCATTAATAGATTATGATAAAAGTGATTATCATAAATGATGACAGACGCACAAGCATGCATGCACACACACACACACACACACACACAGCTCTCTGCTCATTACTGACATGTGTCAGACTACTATGTATGGTGTCGATCACAAAGAGCACTTTTGCAGGATGTAAAACGCGAGGCGCACTGCACTGCTCTTTTGTTGAGACCTAGGAAAAGGCAGAGCAGCGGGTTGCAGCTTAAAGGAGTTGCAAAGGAACCATACAATCTCTACATCTAAACCTCCAAGTACCGTGGTCACTTTTGTTCTTGAGTTACATTTTCCCACTGACGGCAGCTAATAAGCGAGTCACTCAGCAATGATAAAGCAGCGAGCGAAACGCATGGTTCCCATTGATAACAATGACTTAGATGAAATATAGTTGTTAAGAATTTCTGATTCGGGCCTTAGTCACTTTGGATAAAAGCGTATTTTTCAAATGAATGAATGGTAAATACTTATTAAGTATTTACATATGGTTTGAGTTTCTGGTTGGTGTGAATCAACATGTTTTTCACGATAGACAATATATCAAATCAAACAGAACCTAATATAATGAAATCAAGCTAAACCAGCTGTATGGGGATTTTCTCTCTCTCTCTCTCTCTCTCTCTCTCTCTCTCTCTCTCTCAATTACATAGAGCCTTGTTTGCATGGAGAGTAAACATTTAAATTCGTATTATCTCTTGCTCTCAATTCCATACTCTCTATTATTCTCTCTCCATCTCTCTCGTTTCCCCCTCTTCCCATCTCCCCCTCTCTTAATATCTACATCATAATGAACCAACAAACACCCATCCTCCCGACACCCCGGGGTGTCTCGGCCTGAAGAAGCCCAGCTAGGGCAGCCCGTCTGCAGGGACAGCCAGCTGTACCGGCCCCCTCCTCCGGTGGATATGGAGCAGATGAGGAGGAACCGGGTCAAGGAGCAGAAAGCCTACGCTCTCATCAAGGAGATTCTCAGTATGTGGATAATAAAACATTTATTTGTGGGTCTATTTCTTAATACACAGAGTGTTCTGTGGTGGCCGGAAAAAGAGATGTGGCAAATGTGTTAAACTTTTACTAATATTTTGTGTTGATGAAAGGAAAAGCCCTTGGTCTTCTGTTAAAGTGCCATGAATAAGGTTTTTATATTACTTTTGTATTTATGAAATCAGGAACTGTGTCTGCTCGATGAATTACTCCTTGTAATACTGTAATTATTAAAAATCCTTGTAATTATAAAAATATAATTATTAACTAGGTGCAGTAATGTTTGTGTTTTTGATCCCTCAGCCTACGTAGGCTTTATGTGGATGTTGCTGCTGGTGGCGTACAGTCAGAGAGACCCCAACGCTTTCTACCTGAGTCAGCACATCCGCAGGAGCTTCAGCAGAGAGACCTCTAGCAGCATGACCTACAGCAAGGTTGTCTCCTGGGCCAACGGAACCCTCCTCAAGAACCTCTTCGGAGGCTACCATGGTAAAGAGACACTTTGGAACATATGTCGGGAAAAAAATCTTCGTAAAGTATGTTGGTAAAAACTTAAAACCCCCTCGGAATCATTCCCTTCTATTCCCTTCAAACTTCTATGGAAAACCATTCCCAATAAAAATATCTTCGGAACCTATCCCGGGTCAAATCATTTATATAATCATTTATTTATTCATTCATAACTGCATGAATCGAACAGCGACCAATGAAATGCTTGAATTCCAGGCATCCTAAACAGTACAAACGAGTAACAGTGAGCCACAAGTAGAGTAATACGAGGTAAAATAGAAAATAAGAATAACTAAATATTACAATTCTTTTTTTTTTATTGAAAAGCGATCATTATTATAAACGGAGAATAAGATAAGAAGAAACTTGGCAGAGCAGCAGCGGCGGACTCTTGACTCCCACCATTGCTATGAACTATGATTTTAATAATTGTATCCTTGCTCCTCGTCCTCGTGTCCCAGGCTTCATCACCGACGGGAACGCCAAGCTGGTGGGCTCCGCTCGGATCCGCCAGGTGCGTGTTAGCAAGGGCGCCTGCGACGCGGCCCTCCCCATGGACCGGCTCGTGGGGGACTGCCACGCCCCCTACTCCTGGGACGCGGAGGCCACGGGCTCCTACGACCCCGGCTGGAGGGAGAGGGCGACGGGGGACAACGCGTCTGACAGCCAGGTGAGGGCGGGGGGGGAGCTGACTCACTAAATGTACATTTGTCAACAAACCCCTGAATGCGATACAAGAGAACAAGCAAGATCACACTTTGTTGGGCATTTCAAGAGAATATGAGAAAACGCCAAAGTATATTCTGCCCGCCTTACAGAAAGAAACAACCTAAATCTTCTACAGTTGTGGGCATTGGGGATCGAACCAAGTAACTTCCGGGTTGGGAGTCAAACACCCTAACCACTGCATTATCCTGCCCCCCAATCTTGTTCTACATGCACACACTCACACACCAACTGCCTGACAACACTTTGTGTAGCAGGTCTGTCTAACTGGTGGGTCATTTTCCCTCACACCCAGGCCACTGCCTGGACATACCAGAACAAGGAGCAACTCCGGGGCAACGTTATCTGGGGCAAATCAGCCTTTTATCGGGCAGGGGGCTTTGCCGCGGACCTTGGACCAGACCTACTCAATGCCAGCAGGTACACTGGCCAGTTAGATAACAGCCTAATCTAGACAAGATTAAACATTTAATGGTGTGCTACATGAAGAAGGAACCCTGCCTGCTACATGAAGATAGAACACTGCTTATAGGTGGGGGGAAAAAACAAATGTATAGTTATCTTCTGTTTCAACAAACTCCCCTCCGCACACTCAAGGCATTCTCTCTCCGGGGAGTCCTTTGAAAACTAACTAAACTAAATTGTTCTAACAATTGTTTCTTTCCATGCGTCAAAATTAAATGATGTAAGTAAGAAAGAAAAAACGAAGAAAAAAACAACAACCAAAACTTATTATTTTCCATTAATTTCATCATTAGGGTTAAGGGGTGTCGCAAGATGTGTCTGGGAAGCCCCTTGTGACTAGCTGTGATGAATAAATTAAATGTACTTGACTTTTTACATTTGTCTACAGGGTCCTTGAGTACCTGTTCAGCAACACCTGGCTGGACACATACACGAGGGCCGTGTTCGTGGAGTTTACCGTGTACAACGCTAACGTGAACCTCTTCTGCATCGTCACATTAATCCTGGAGACCACAGCAATAGGTGAGACAGAGTAATACCTCTGTTTGCGTTGTTGAGTCTATGCATAATAGATTTCTTTAATTATACACTAGAGCAAACACTTGACATCTGTGGATTGTTTTGTCAGGAACAAAAGGTTTGGTTCTCATTTAAATAAGCCTGTGTCCACCTGTTGTTTTCTGTAGGGGCGTTTGAGTTCCGCAGCGATCTGCAGAACCTCCGTCTGTACCAATCTACCGGCGGCTTTCAGTTCTTCATCATCACCATTGAAGTCTTCTACTTCCTGTTCATCTTCTACTACATGTACCTACAGGTAAACTAGAATAGTCCTCTACTTCCTGTTCATCTTCTACAACATGAACCTACAGGTAAACTAGAGTAGTCCTCTACTTCCTGTTCATCTTCTACTACATGAACCTACAGGTAAACTAGAATAGTCCTCTACTTCCTGTTCATCTTCTACTACATGAACCTACAGGTAAACTAGAATAGTCCTCTACTTCCTGTTCATCTTCTACTACATGAACCTACAGGTAAACTAGAGTAGTCCTCTACTTCCTGTTCATGGTATAAAACAAAAAAAAATATCAAATGGTGTATGTTTAGTAAAAACCAATATGTTGTAATCACTTAGTTAGTTAGTTATATGGCTTGGCACCATCATTCAAAATGGTACAGTTTGTATCACTTGTTACTCATCGGTGCCTCTGATGAGACACCCACATTTCCTGAATCGTAATATCTTAAAGCGTATGTTAACCCCCTGTTTCACCTCAAATTCTAACAACGAGATTGAAAATGTAATTAGTCCATAGTTGAGTACGAGCGTCATAATGAGCGATGTTGAATATGAAGTGCGCCAAACATTGTTGCATTATAATATAAGTGGGCCAAGAAGCTGCATCCTATCTCTGATGCAGCCATCAACATGACCCGCTCCCCAGACGGAGCTCCTCACATCCACACACTCCGTGGCATAAGTATTAGCTAAAAAGTACTTTTTTCCTCCTCCTCTCCCTTCATCTCCTCCTCCTCCTCTCCCCTCATCTCCTCCTCCTCTCCCCTCATCTCCTCCTCCTCTACCTTCATCTCCTCCTCCTCCTCTCCCCTCATCTCCTCCTCCTCTCCTGTCATCTCCTCCTCCTTTCCCTTCAACTCCTCCTCCCTCTCTCCTTCCTCCCCCTGGCAGGGTAAGACGATGAAGGAGCAGAGGGGAGCGTACTTCCGGTGCAAGTGGAACCTGCTGGAGCTGTCTATCATCCTGCTAAGCTGGGCCTCCCTCTCAATGTTCATCTTAAGGACACTGGTTGGGAACCGCGATATGGACTACTACCACCACCACAAGCAGCAGTGAGGCTGACTTTTATTCTGTTGCAACATCTAGCTGGTTCTGTGCGCTCTGCACTATGCTTACTCTGTGTAGCGTGAAAGCCGGAGATAGCTCCAGCTTTCTAATCCCAGGCACCACAAACCTGTAGTTTAAAAATCTGGGGGATATAAACAAGTTTGCCCCAAAGAATGCTCTGTGTCGCTTTGGTTTCCTGTTCAACTAAACATAGTGGAAATGATTATGACTGTAGCAACCAACTATTTCTCACAAAATAGTGTAGTTTAGGATTGTTGTAGCTGTGGTGAAGAGAAGTCGCCCTAAAAGCCTTTTTATTTAAGCGATAGAATGCAGTAACATGTTTGAGGCCCATTCCATTGTGAAGTGGCACATTAACACAAAGTGTGGACAAAGGCAAAAGGAACCCATTCATGGAATGCTCCTGTCAAAGTGATGTCGACTATTCGTCCAGCTTTTCCTCCTTTTCTAGCCTTGAAAGAAAACACTGGGGATATGTCATATTGTTATTATTGCTGACAGCCCCATACAAATGAAAAGCCACATTGCCGACTACTGACATTGTGCATAGTGTGTCTTAAGAAAGAGCACAGAAGAAAGAGAGTTACCTTCGCTGTAATGAAGCGTCAAGGAATGCTCAAGAACACACATTTTTTGCTCGAGGGAAGACGTATTTGAAGGTTTTATTGGGGATTTTATTGCCTCTTGAGGAAACCATAAACTTGCCTCTACATTAACTGTATACATGGTATGGTATCCGTTACTACACTATCTGATATCTAGGCTGCCGTTTGGCCTTTCATGGCTTTTGTGCTTCAGTTCTAATGTCACTAGGGAATTTGCTAAGGAAGTTTGAGATTTTGTTTCCTCTTTAAGCGGGCTGTGTGAACAGTGCTAGGCTAGCTGAGCTAGCATCGATGCGGACCTCAAATCATGCAATGACTCATTTAGCATAAGATAGGATAGGAGGTTCTTTATTAAACAGAATACAGTAAGCCAGATGGCTAGGGTCCGACAGGGGCAGAGACACTGTGTGGGGCCCATGATGTGGGGGTCATATCCGGAACCGGTGTTTCAGGGGTCCACAAGGGGACATTTAATTCAGAGGGACAGCGCCTGAACCGGGACCAATTGTACATTTTTAAACAGTTTTAAACAGTTTTCAGAAATCATTTCAACAGTGTGGCACAAGTCACACATCATAGAGATCTACAATGACCTACAATGACAATTAACTCGCTGGAGATTAATAAAATCAGTTTCCTTAATTTATTTAAAAGATCTCTCCACTTCAATGAGGTTGACCTTTACTCCCAAGTCTCTTTGCAAAATGCATAATTGTTAATTAAGCCTGTCTGTGCTCAAGTTAATCAAGTATCTCCAGACCTACAGCCCGCACTGAGTTGGAAAATGACGTGTCTAAATGTCAAAATAAAAAATGCTGATTCCAGATAGACAGACAGCTGCAGATTGCTGACAACGTGTGGATGATGTGTTCAACTAAACACATTACTGCCACTTTACACTGCTTTGTGACCTTTGGGTTGGGTCAGCAACACAGCAACGCACCATATGCTTTTTTTAAAGCATACGATATGTACATTCTAAGCAATTCATGTAACATCTTGTTTAATTCTGTTAAACAAATTCTGTTAAACAAATCTTCTTGTTGAGATTCGTTCCTTCGTCCAAAACGGACCTCTTGTTCTTTACCATTTTTTTAAAGCACAAGAGGAGGTAAAGGTATTTGACTCCCAGCCAAAAGGTTTGTGGTTCGAACCCCCAATGTCCGTAGAATACCTGTAGGCATCCTTGAGCAAGATGCCTAAACCCTACCTGCTCCTTAATCACATGTATCTGAATTCAAGTCGCATTAGATAAAATGAGTAGAGAAGGGAATGAGAAGTATTCTCCATCATGTTTTTAACCCACATCACGTGTTCTCCTACACCTTGTCATTACTTTTGTGGCGTCACTGTGTGATTAGCTTCCCCAACTTCCACGAGACAGCCACGGCGGACGCAGCACTAGGCTACCTTATAGCCTTCCTGGTGCTGCTAGCCACGGTAAAGCTGTGGCACCTGCTGCGCCTCAACCCCAAGCTGCACATGATCGCGGCTACACTGAACCGCGCCTGGGGCGACATCTCCGGCTTCCTGGTTGTCATCACCATCATGATCCTTGCTTACTCAATCTGCGTGAGTCATTACCACTACATTACAGTCTTTACCACTACCTTACAGTCTTTACCACTACCTTACAGTCTTTACCACTACCTTAAAGTCATTACCACTGCCTTACAGTCTTTACCACTATCTTACAGTCTTTACCACTACCGTACAGTCATTACCACTACCTTACAGTCACAAGCACTACCTTACAGTCATTACCACTGCCTTACAGTCATTACCACTACCTTACAGTCATTACCACTACCTTACAGTCACCAGCACTACCTTACAGTCATTACCACTGCCTTACAGTCACTACCACTACCTTACAGTCACTAGCACTACCTTACAGTCACTAGCACTTCCTTACAGTCACTAGCACTAAATTAGAACTACTACCACTACCTTACAGACCATTTAAGTTTTTCTCTTTCTCTCTCTCTCTCTCTCTCTCTCTCTCTCTCTCTCTCTCTCTCTCTCTCTCTCTCTCTCGATGTGGTTTCCAGGGCAACCTGTTGTTTGGCTGGAAGCTATCATCCTATATGACGCTGTGGGACAGCGTGTCAACCTTGATCAGTT
>OOFG01063213.1:0-17693 GCA_900323295.1 Molva molva | reverse complement strand
TATTATTATTGTTATAAAAGCATCTGCGTACCCCAAAAATCGGATCAAAATAGGTGGACATTGATAAGAGACACAAACCTTTTGGAGGCCACAAAGCATTTTTATGGAGGTTCTAGAAGTATACCCATCGAAAATTGTGCTGACCATGTGAAGAGTTTCCTCAGAGCAGCATCTACTGTAATGGATCCATAAGGAGCCTCATGAGGATTAGTTTGCAGACAGCAAACGCCGTATACTTAGCAGATGCATTGTGAAATTCCCATCTCCTGTACATCCTGTGTGCTTCTTTGAAAGTACGGCTAGTTTACACAACAGCAGCGTGTTTTTAATATTACTTCCTCTATAGTGGTTGAGATCCATACCTCTATTCATACATTTTCAAAGATGTTTAATTACTATTGTTGTTTGTTTTTTGTTTTCTTCATCTGATTAGTTTAGCTTATAATACTTACTCACACAAGAAAGCTGCAATTCATAAGGATTCCCACATATAACGTGACAATGCACTAATGAGCAAAGCTACACTCACCTCATCATAAACATAAATTGAACTGAGTGATATAGATTAAGCCAATGCTAAGATAAAATATATGCTAGTGTGTTTATGAGTGTGCTTGAGTGCTTAAACGTCTAATTAATTTAATTACACACAAGCCATCGAAGAGTGCTTCCTGGAGGAGGCATTTTCAAACTAACAATGCCTGACAGAAAAACATCAACACATCCAACAAGGTGCACCATCTCAACCTCAATAGAATTAAGTGAACTTTAGACTTGACAAGGACGCCTCTATAAAATAATTTATTAGTTTATGCTTGCTTTAACGGTGTATCACATTACTTAATGGAGGTACAGGAACATTCATCAACTACAGTATATTTTCTGAAAAAGATGCATTATTTGGCATAATCTCGTACTGTTTATAAATTGTTAATGTAAAATGTTTCTTAGGTGATAAACAACTTATAAACAGTATTGAAATGTCCCTGTAGTTTCACAAAAGTGTT
The DNA here is from genome assembly GCA_900323295.1 of Molva molva. NCBI lineage: Eukaryota > Metazoa > Chordata > Actinopteri > Gadiformes > Lotidae > Molva > Molva molva. The sequence goes on along the minus strand of OOFG01063213.1, from coordinate 16,686 downwards.
TCAAAGAGGCAGGCAGTGCTGAAAGTTGGTGCTGATAGACAATGCATTTGTAATGTTAAGAGGATGCAGACTAAATAAGAAAACTTGCATTTGCTCAGTTAATCTAGTTTGAGTCTAGACTCAGAGATTTTTAAGTAATTTAGTAAATAACTTAAAACCTTAGCACCCCATTACCCTGTTCTTATGTGTAGCTTATTTTGTTAATAAAATGAAATAAAATTAAATAACTTAAATTAAATAAAATTAAATTCCATCAAATTAAATATTAAAGTCTTAATTGTGGGAGTAATGACTTAATGACTTAAAGTAATGATGCAAAGTGTAAAATTATGGATAAATGATTGCAAAACTAGGCTGCAATCCAATTCCTGCTATTTGTTCCAAAGTCATGCCTGATGCATGCAAAGCAGTGTTATGAAAAATCTTGAAGATATTGACTACCAACTCCGTTATTAGCATCTTGCATCACAGTTTTCCGTTATTTCCCCTGAAAATTGCCACGTTTTTCTTCTGATTCATGAGAACACATGTAAGGCAAGCAAACTATTCAACAAAAAAATAGAAAAATGGTAAACTATATATATATATATATATATATATATATATATATATTAATATAATTTTTCAGGACCCTTTTATGCCCATGGTGCAAACAGGAATAACAATAACCAGAATGATGATTACAGCGATGGCAATCAGTGCCCCTAGTTTACAGGCCCTGGCCCGGCGAAGGTGGGCTTCCTTACGCCTGAGTAAAGCATCATAGCCAGGAGTGTAGGTATCCTCCATCCAGAAGTCCATGTTTGTGGGGTTCAGAGACTCCTGGCCCTACGGAGAAGACAAATACTTCAAACAAGGTGCCAAGTGAGACTCCAAGTATATTAATTGTACCAAATGCTAGACAAGAAATGTTTAGAGATTTTGGGATTTACTCAGAATTTACTCTCTGCCTCCAATTGCAAAACAAAAGTTGATCGCACCTTTGTTGTTTTAGCCCAGACCCTCTGGAACCATCTTCCCCAATATATCAGATTTGCTGATTCTTTGGACTGTTTTAAGCGACTTATAAAAACCCTCTTATAGATAAGAAAGACTTATTTTATACAGAAGTCTTTCTGTAGATCTCCATCCAATAGGCGGTGGGCCAACGGGAGATTTTGTGTATTTAGATGATCCCTATCGAAGGAGGATCCAATTTATTTTTTCAACTTCTAGTTTTCAACAAATGAAAAAAGAAATTGTCAATTGTACTTCTTGCACATTTTTGGTTTATCTGTAAATTTGTCCAAGTTACTTTTTCTGGCAAAGAGAGCAGGCAGCTTGGGGTCCGACATGCATGACATATTTGTAGTTATCATCCAATGGCGTGCTTGGAAAGGTGCCGGTAGGTACCAGATCCCGGAGTTAAATGCCTCAATCCCAGTTATTAAATCAATGAGTGTACTCAAAGATCGTGTCGTTTGTATAATTTAACATTTTCAAATGTACAACCACATTTTACTGTCAACGAAGCTAAAATAAAAATCGATTTGCGATGCAACCACAGCCTATAAAATGCAACATTTCGTATTCAACATTTGTCGTTTGTCTTGACATCTTGGATCAGGGGATTTTAAAATCACATTCCCTGAAACTTCGGTCTTCAACAAAAACAGCTAGAGGTTTAACACAAGTTAAAAGTCTCCCTACTTCATTATTCAGCGTGATTGAACACAAATGTCAGTATTTTAGACATAATCCTCACTGCCATCCTTGCTTTTTTATGTGAGAACTTACATCTTCTGTCATAACTTTACTGATGTCTTGAGCTTTTCACATAATAAATACATCTGATTTCACAAATTTGAGGTCTATTGTATTGCTTGGGAACTTCACCAATCCAAATTCTGTCAAAATGATGAGCATAACGTCATAAAAATTTGCCACCTACTAGACTACTCTTGCACCGATCTTTTGTGAACATGTGTACAAAAATAATACTCCTTTACCCATCCATGTTTGCTAGCAAACATCACATCTATAAAATAAATGGAGTGCGGTAAGCATGTAGTTTAGAAAAATGGACCCATCATTCCTTTTACAGACACAGGATGGGAAAAAATATTAATTCAGTGTTTCTATGGAAAGATCTTGAAAGTAGTCTTGTAGCTGAAGAGGCACTGTGAAGATTCAACTTGGAAACCCAGGAACCTGCTGCTATACCAGCTCACACTGGCTATCACAGGGACGGTTACAGCCATTTTACTAACATCACAAATATAAAACGAGTCTGGAAAAGAGAAAAGGCGGTTTTAATTCAAGAAGAGACTGTAAAAGAAAGTTGGTATCAAACATGCAATGACTAGGAGGGTGAATGTGGATCTTGTACTTCAACTTTGATTCTTGAACCTGTAGAGGAAAAAAAGAATGGAAATTAGGAGCAAGTCACAATATAACGATATTACATTTTTGAAGAACCAAAGTTTATTGTGTGTAACTCACTGTTATGGCACAAGCTTTCGACTCAGATTAGCAATAAGACCCCAGATGTACACTTGCACCCATGTCCAGTGAAAGATCAATTTGAAGGACTGAGAAGGTGATTTATTTGATAAATCACATCACTGCATTGTCACCCACCTGATTCTGTCACAGGAGAGAGGCATGTGGCCATCTAGCTACAGTGGACACTGTTGAGATGAAGACAAGCACAACATAATCAAGCCCCTCCCTCATTCACATTACTTCTTATGTCCATTGAAGTGGTCAGGAACATTAAAACTACATCCATTAAAAACAGGTTAGCTCCATTTCATTTCAGATGATCTACTCAATTGACACACAGAAGTAAAATCACAACCTTTTTACATACCTGCTACCTCCTACCCCATAGGTGGTGGGACATTATAGGTGATCTGTGGGACCTATTTAAGAAAAACATGCAAGCATTACTACACCTTATTTCTGACACACAAGTCCTAAGCCAAATTTTAAACAGTTCATATATTAAATAAACTGGATGATCTGTGATTAAGATAATAGTAATAAAAGAAGATAACAGAACAAATAGGTATGAATAATGGTGGTAGTATAACTTCTGCGGTGCACAATGACCTCTGTGACAACTCATTTGACACAGCACCTCCCCATGGTACCATCAGTAGTTTCATGGACCATATACTGTATATATATATATATATATAACACCATACGTTAGAGTAAAATGTTTTACAAAACAAACAACTTGCATAGCTAGCATTTTCCAATAACATTAATACTTACCCTCACACATCGAGTGGTGCTGCTGCTGCTGCTACTACCATGTTCTAACGTTTTCCGTTGTGTCCATCCGCTGATCCTCAGTTTAACAGCTGTGCTCAATGTAACTAAATCTGATAGGTTAATGACATCCCTCCGTCAGTATCTTAGCGTGCTATTGGTTCGATATAGTAGGCCGCAGCGTTTGCCTGCCAGTTTAATGAACTTTAGACTATGATTTTGGAAAAATGTGCAAGAATTTCGAGTTGCAACAAACAGAATCTGATTAACACTTTTAGAAATCCAGGTCCTCCCTTAATGGTGATCATTATTTTCTAAAACTAAAGCAGATACGCGGCCTCGGCCCACCGCCTACAAGTCTCATCTTTTGGTGGTGTTTTTGTTTTAGTTTGGTTTGTCTCTCAATGTGCTGTGTTTATATTGTAATTCATTTTTACATTATTAATTTATATTTCTTTTGTGTGTGTGTGTGTGTGTGTGTGTGTGAAGCCCTTTGTAACTGTTTGTTTTAATAAGTGCTATATAAATAAAGCATTACTTACTTACTTACTTATTGTTATTGATCAATGTTGCTCAAGTATACATTCTTTTCTGTTAAAAAAACAGTCCTAAAAGCCTTACTTCCGCTTTGTAAATTGGCAATATTTCAACAACAGAACAATGTACTCATAGTACATTAACAACCAGCAAATGTTGTTTTTCTGAAAGCCCCACGGAAATATTTCAGCCTTTTTATAGGTCAACAAAGGACAATTCGTACCTGCATATTTAAAGGGGAGACGGGGGACTCTCTGTCATTGAGCGCCCAGATTGGTCTTCCCCTCCCCTCATACAATCTAGACTCCACGACCTTCCCAGAGCTCATCCCACCCATCAGACTGCTGTCCTTCTGCTTGAACAAGCCCGAGTTAAACACTTGCTCCACCAGGGTTTGGGGCTTCTGGGAGAGCAGGTTGGTTGTGCTGTTGGTCTGATCCACCTGAATAGTGGAAAAAGTGAAGAATATTACAGCTTTAAGATGCCAGTGAAATATGGGATAAAAGAGTATGCCAGTGGCAGGTATAAGTCATTATTAGTATATCACCATCAATTACTTCTATAACTATTACTACCTTATTATTACCAAGTAGCATTGGGTCACCATCACAAACAGCATGTAAGGGTGTGTTTACCAACAATATTGTAAGCTAAAAACTGTATATACTATAACAAGTTCCTTGCGGTTTGAGAGTGTGGAAACACACACATTTTTGTTGCTAGCAAGAAGTATGTATTGTAATACTTATTTAATCAAAATATTTAATTCTAAACTCAGTAATTAAAATGTATTATGGCATATTATGCACAAACATGCATTGACAGATACACACACAACACCCTCCCATCAACACAAACACCCACACACAAATGATTTGCAACGGAATTTGAGATAAACGAGTGAAAAAGAATGTTTAACAAAATTTGAAAATAAACAGTTTATTTACCTGTCCACCTTTTTCATACAAAGCCTTGTGGTCTTTGCCCTTAGAGAATGAAACCGCCCATTCCCGGGCCGAGTGTGACACACTGGGACGCTTGGCATCTGAAATCATCTTCTCCTCGGCCTGGGCTCTGGAGGCACGTCGAGAGGACGCATCCTTCTTCCCCTCCTTCGAGCCCTTGGAACCCTCGCCCTGATCCTTGCCACTATCCATTGGCCCCCCAGTGTTCCACCGACTCCAGTCCAGGCTGCTGCTGCTGGTCCTTGGGTAAAGAAGCCCAGACACAGACAGAGGCTGGGGCTCTGAGGTCTCAGAACCAGGAGTTACCGGATGGCTGCTGAACAAGGATACGCCGGCACTGAGAGGCTCAAGCCATCGGCCGCCTCCTGTGCCGCGTCCGCCCCCGACGATGGGCTGCTGGATCTTCTCATCGAGTCGCTGAAGGGCAGAGAGGACCTGAGAGATCTCAGACTTGACCTCGGCCAGGGAGTCAAGCTGCCGCTCTATCTGGCTCATGCGCAGAAGCAGCTTGCAGACGCTGGCCTTTAGGCCGTCGTCGCTGCTCTCCAGGGAGTGAAAGAGTCTTTGAAGTTGACCCAGGCGACCCCTCCTCGCCTCTGGGGTGTCCTGGTTCACGGCCGCCATTCCTTCGCTGGGGTGCAGAACTCCCGTCGAACCGCACATGCTCATGTCGTCGAGGAAACGAAATATGGCGCTTATGTCATCCTCCCCGAACTCGGGATCATCCAGCGAGGTCATGAAGGAGAGGCGGTCAGCGTGGACCATGCTGCGGAGCCTTCTAGGGTCCGGGGGATCGGTCTGGGTTCCCTGAGCCTTGGCTCCATCGCTTCTATCCGCAAGGGCGCTATGCCTAAACTCCCCTCCCAAGGATGCCCCGAGTAGGCTGATAGCTGGGGAGGATCGCCGCGGGAACGGAGCCCCTGATGATTCCAAGCCCAACCCCATGCTACCCAGGCCGACCCGGTCCTCCAAACTATGGCTCTTGTTGGTCCACATGGACTTCTGGGTCCTGGGGGGTTGGAGGTGACGTGGGGACCACTCAGCCTTTGACCCCGGCCCAAAGTAGGTGGAGTCCTGCAGGTCATCCAAGCTCTCATGTTTCACCTGTTGCTCCGGTAAATGCTGAACAGCTGTGGGTGATGGGTAAGGGTTGTTCAGCATCTCAAAGCTAAGGTTATCAAAGGATTTCTGCACTTTGCCAGGACTAGGAGACTCACTGCTAATAGTCACCTGGGGTATTAGCGGTGGCTGGTTGTGGAAATCCTTCTTAAAGATGTTTCTCTTCTGACCAACAGCGGATTCCTGCTCATCTTCGAACACCTCTGGAGGGACAGACTCTCCGCTAGACTCGCTGTCGGTCTCCAGGGGCAGGTACATGTTCTGCATGTCCTGGCTTGTGAACTGATTACCCGCAAATAGAGGGGAGTTGTGCGGTAAGCTGAAAGACACAGCCCTTGCTCTGGCCGGAGGAGAGGACACGAGTGAGATGGGATCTGGAGGGAGGCTTCCTCGCTTGTAGGCTGAATAATTGGATTTGGGGAAGAGTAAGTGCTGATCTATGGGCTTGCTGCCAATGTCAGAGTGGGAACGTGCTCTTTCCCTTCCAGTAAAGCTCAGCGGATTGACTCCTAGCTCAGAGGGTCCCAGTGATTGGTCGATAGGGATAGCCGCCTCGCTCCTCGTCGATTGGTTGCCATCATAAGCACCACTTGTCATCTGAATGAGATTGAAGATTGTAACGATATCCGCAGCCACGCCTATCGGGGAAAGCCCCAGATTTCTGACAGCAACGCGGTCCCTGAAGAGGGTAGCTGGGAAGCACGGGTCTTGACTGGCCGCCGCAAACAGCAGGCTCCTGAGCTCCACGAGGTGCTCCAGATCAAAGCGGGTGCTGACCATACGACAGAGGTCCTGGAAAGAGAGCCAGTGGCGCATGTTCGCCAGCTCTTCCAGTATCCCCAGCAGGACCAAGGGGTACTCCTGCTGTAGGTTCGCCATGACTGCTCACCTAGAGGGTTTTTTTGTGCCAGGGTTGTTAAACTGTAAAGAAAATGGAGGGATGGATCAGTGATGATAATAATACGTATTGTCTTGTTCTGATTAATTAGACTATATATCAGGTCTATGTATACGATTAAAAAACAACTAAAGAACTAAAAACGTGGAAAAAAAAATATACAGGCCTATATATCTATGGGCATACAATTTTTCATTTTCAAGAAATCACACTTTCTCGTTATTGTAGATTACATGTAGGCTATATCAGTCATAAAATCAAGACATAAGCCCATTATAGAAAGCGTTTTTGAGTCGTTTAGAATAAATCTCGTAGAGTCTGACTCTTTACTGAAACAGCGACCTTGTTTTAGCGCCTTAAAATAACTGACCATCTGATGTGGTGACGATCACACACTGCGCACATCGGCGGATCACAAACACATAGTCCAAATCGAAGCTTTCTGTGCAATAGTCTCCCATAGACCAATAACTTTGATTAGTCAACAAGCGAATAACACAGTTCATACAATTAAGCAATCGCTTAATGACCAATGGGCAATTAAAACAGTGCACACATGAATAGGATACGTGTATGGTTATCCAAAGAAAATCTTATTCGCTACTGTTTTATTTAAAACGACATAGCTATAGCCTTGCTTTAAACCTAAAGTGTATGAGAGGACGTAGCCTATATGGATGGTTACCTCAACTCACCCATATCAAATGAAAGAGGGAGGTCATCTGCCGAACTTGCGCCCGTTAGGTTGACAAATTAGTGCCCAAAACTAGAGTCGAACCAGATCACATTCCGCCAGGTAAATCCAGCCTCGATCATATCGGCTTCCTTGGTGGTCTACTTTATTTGAAACGGCGACTATAGCCTACACCTCAGGCAGAGAGGAGAAAATTAGAAATCAGGTCATCTTCCCACAAGTCCCTGCACTCCCCTGAGGGACCTGAAGCCTCTATCCAAACGGCTTCCCCTGTATCACTGCCGACACCAGCAAAGTCCTAACACTCAGAAGTCAGACGTGCATTGATAAATCAGACGATGAGACATGTGCTTGGCAAGAGATCCGTCCGTCCGTGACTGAGTGGGTAGGGCTAAAGTCCAACGCCAGCATATTTTCTCAGATTGCCTGAGAACCAAATGGTTTAACCTTTCAAGTGTTTTCACGAATTGAAGATTAATAATGGAAGCTAATCGGTTTTCTGCTAATCCAAAAACACCGTAGGCCTACTGGCAGTTACTCATCAATTCAGAAGTGAACTTCTGAGTCCTGTTAAAAGTGTACACAGAGAGCATGCCAGTCAATCCTTCTAGGCTAGTCAGTATTACCCTACATTATCATCCATAAAGGGCTGTACTTAAAACGCCATTAGGGGAGAGGGAGAGGCTTTCATCCCTGAGTAGCAGTGCTTTGCTACAATCAGACTAGACATCTCCTATTCACCTAGGAACTCATCCATCAGCCTCCTGTACTCAGGATCCATGGGAATCGATAGAGTGAAAAGTTGATGATGACATGGTGGAAGTGTATTATGAACCGTGATTGGGTCCCATCGCATGATAATTCGATCCAACAGGTGGTGTATACACGGCTGGAAAATGCATGCTTTATTTATGCATTATTTACTTTACAACTGGGTATTCCCAAAAGTAACACGGAACATTTGCCTTTGGATTTCAAGTAGTACAAGGTAGTCAAACATTGCTCAGTTAGATTAAAAACAATAAATTCTGAAAGGCTCTGTATTTTCTACATTTATATACAAATTTCTGAAGAATTGTAAAGACTGCAGTCGATATACATGTACAATACAAATATAATTTTACAATATAGTTTCAAAATTAAATGAGCAAAAATACATATCCCATTGCTGTGGAAACAGTTTTGTAAAAAAATAAAAAAAACATTGATGTCAGATGAGTTGAGATTCCCGCTCTCTTTTCTTCTTCTGTGGTGCTTTTGGAATGGTCGCTACGACTGTTGGAGTCAGAGAGGGATTCAAAGCAGGATCCAACTCTGGATTCAGGGCCAGCAGATTCATGATGTCGTGACTCACAACACCTGTGGAGATGTTCCATTATCAACAACAATAACATATTGATCTAAATAGATGTGTAGAAAAACATATATATATATATATATTATACATTATTTATAATTAATTGATCTTCAACCCAGTACTAATCTACTATGTTCTAATAAGTTAATTTATAAGAAATCATTTATCATTAAAAAGGTCTCATAATAAGGCAAAGCTAAGGTCTTTTGCTACCACTATATGTCCGTCCATCCAGCACTTATTGCACTCCTAACCTTCCCAGGAAGGATCCCTGTTCTCCTGCCTTTTAGAGGCCTTAGTCTCAAGGGGTGGTGTATATTGCAGGACTGTGAAGCCCTTTGAATCCGTCACTGTGATCAAGGGCTATACAAATACAATTGTCTTGATTCCTCTGGATTTATTATTCCTGTTGTCTAGATCAATATTTGCTACTTAATCAAAGAAAGAGTCCTGACCAGAGTTCTCCTCCTGGATAGTGGGGTCCAGACGGGTGTTTTGGAGAGACACTCGTGCCAGGGCAGCCACCTCCGTAATAAAGGCTTCCTCTGCTTCCTAATGGACCCAACAGTGCATTACTTACAACAACCGTTTTATTTCGATAACGATTAAAACCAAGATATCTGAAATGCTTCTCCAAATAAGACCGAAGACACTATGATTTTGAGTGGCAAGGAACATGGAAGTGCAGCACTTACCAGCAACTGTGCTTTGACCTTTTCCATGGCCTGGTCCTGGGAAACTCTTTGCTGCCTCAGAGTCTCAAACAGCACTTCCTGTCCAAGGTCGTAGTGCTCCAGCAACTTCCTTTTGTGTTGTTCGACCCTTTTAGCCCAAAAACAAAAACATATAGAAAAAGGTCAAGTGAGACGTGACAGTGGTTTGGAAATGGAAATGTATTTCAATTTCCATCGTTGGGTTTGATGTACCTCTGTTGAAACTCTTTAGACGTCAGGTTCCTCTCCCAGTTGGCCAGCTCTCTCAGCAAGCCCTGGTGGAAGAGATGGCTGCTCTCTCGCCTCGCATTCTCTTCTGCAGAAAGATTTAGAATAACCCACCCATCACACATGGAAAAATCCTCTATGACTTAGGTGCTTGTCACCATAGCGCTGCAGCCGGGTTGCAAAATGAACACCTGCCACTAGCCAATAGCGGATAGATTTAAACATTTGGCAGGTAAAACAATTCCGGTTATATATTAAAAAAATTGCTTGGCTGCCACTTTTTCCACTCTGGCAGGTTAATAGACATAATTTTAAAAGTAAATCTTGGACCATGGCTGCACTCCCACATCCTTTCAACTAAACCTTCTTCGAATACCCCCTTCTCTCCTTTCTTTTCGTTTTTGACAGAGTTGTACCTCACCACTTCCGTAAAATGTATATGGAGACCTTCACTATAATAATAGTAACTGGGGGATATTATGGACAGCATGGCGAGTGTGTTTGTGTGTGTTTCTCCTTCCATCTCACCCCTGACTGACTGCCGTGCGCTTGACTGTTCCTCCTGCAGTCTGGTGGTGACGTCCTCCATGTGAGAGTAGTAACTCTGAACAATGGCACTGAGGGAGTCCTTGGTCAGGTACACGCTCTCAGAGGCAGCGTCGGCCAGGTGATGCTGCAGCAGACAGGAACGGCGGGCCGGGAAAGAGTTTGTGTTGAAAGAAAAAGGCAAAGAGTCATTTAGCAGATTTGTATTATCCAAAGGCACATACTGTGAATTTATTTAGATGCATGTTATTAATGAGCAGCGTCTTGCTTGGGGGTGCCAACAGGTACACTGCGGATACTGGGTTTCAAACCTGGAACCTTTTGGCTGGGAGTTGGCTGGGAAACACCCCACCAGTACACTATACTGCCCTCCCACTCTAGTTTAAACTTTATTTAATTCATAAAACCACCTTAAAAAAAACATGATTGTACCAAAGTGCAAAGTACAGATACATGTTTTACATTTATACATTTACTCTTAAGTGCATTGCATCACCACAGTAATTATGTGGAACAGATCAATTGAGGCACAGTTTGAGATCAAAAAGGAAATTAACCGCTCTTCTGCATTGTGTGGAAGCACATTTTGTTTTTTACAATCAGACCATCTCAAAACTATGACCACTAGAGAGGATAAAAACATGAGTCAGCATACCTTTAGTCCATCAGCGCGCTGTGGACGGGTCTGCCATTCAAGTGGTGGTGTGGCCTCCATCCGTCTCCAGACCCTGTGGCTGAGGGCGTTGCCCACCAGCAGCTGGGCGTGGCTCTGCAGGAGCTCGGTGCCCGTCTCCAGCTCAGAGAGGAACTCCTGCTGGAAGCTGTGGTCCACTAGCTGGCTCTCGGCCCCCAGGTGTCTCTCTGCCAGGCTGGCCCCACTGTCCTGTGTTGGCATGGAGCAAACATTGGCTCACGGCTCCCCTGGGAACGGGGACTAATTGCATTCCATTATTGAACAGGAAGAGGGGCTGGACTGCAGTGTTTGTTGTTTTCAACAGAGAAAACCGAAAAGGGTTTTGTCTGCATTTTCATAGCTAACTGCCTCCGTCTGCACCTAACAAGAGGAAGATGTCACAGTAGAGACATGCTTCAGATGATTACCAGTTAAAACAAAAAACAACAAATTGTGCCCACCTTGTGTTGATCTTTAGTGGCTGAATCGTCGTTTGCCTGGCTTCCGTTGTGGTCTTCTCTCAGCAGGTCTCTGAAGTCTGTTTGAGCCAGAGCCTTCAGCTTGGACAGCCTCATTTCCCTCAGCACATGTAGACAGAAGTGCCTGGACACAAAGTGTGTCTGCACTGCCACCAGGAGGCGCTCCTGTTTCTTTTCCAGCAGCATCCCCACTGGTCTGGAAAACAGTGTATGTTCCTTTTATTATGCTATAAACACTGTTGTGATATAATTGTTCTACAAACACTCAATAACAGCTAGTATCCAAGAGATAATATGTCTCTTTTAGCAATAAAGGCATCGTGTATCATCATAGATAATGCATGGGCGGTGAATCGATTCTGGTTAATTCAAACTGATGTTTGATCCCGTTTTGACCTCACCTGTCCAGCATGTAGCTCTGCCTGACAACTGTGGTCTGGAGTATCTTCATCTGCTGCTCTGTCAGATGCCTGAGGCAAGCCAGCACCACAGCAGTCTCTTCACACCAGAGCTGGAGCAGTACAAGCACATAAGAATGGCGCTGAAGAGGCCGGATCATGTTGCATTGGCTTCTTGAAAACATGCTCACCAACACTTAAGTATAATGAAATACATTTTCATGAATTCAAAATTGCAGTTGAAGCCTTCTTGCATAGTAGTATATGAATATTTAAGGTATGGTATGAGACTGAAACCACATTTCCCTTCCATATGATTATTTAGGGTCATCATTGATTAGACTATAAAACTGGGAATTGCAGTCAGTATTGTATGATGATAAACCACAAAGATCATAAACTATAACAGTGGATTATTACCCGGCTCTAAACTGAACCATGAAAGGCTGTAGCCCTTCATGAGCTCCGATTTTATTGAAATGCTCACAGCAAGGAATTCATGAAATACATTTAAAGCACACAACCAGCTTAAGATGTTTCTAGCTGTCCCCAACCCCGATGTGACTACCTGTCTATCCTGATCCATCTGAGCCCTCATGTCCTCCAGTTGCATCTTGGTCCCAACCTCAGCCTGCTGCCGCTGTGTGACCAGCTTCTCCTCTAGATCCAACCACAGCTTGCTGCAGTGTTCAACAGAGAGCTGTGACCTGGGAGCAAGACTGCCGAGGAAGACCTTCTTGGCCACCTCGCCCACTCTTCTTGACCACGAAGAGTGAAGTTTCTAGAGAAATAAAAATGGAATGGCAGGAAAGTTAAATATAAATATATTTATATATTTTTCTTTAATGCTTAAAAAAAAAAGTGTGGATGTGGACACAGAATACACGAACACACAAACACCCACCATCCATAGGTCACAGAGGGCTTCGACCACTCTGTCATCCTGTTTCAACTCCAGGTTGATGCTCTGCTGCCTGTGTTTGGCCAGCAGCTCCTGGTACACCTGACAGGGTCATCAAGATTCACACATTAACAAACGCTGAAACCTGGGTAACTACAGCAGATGACCAAGGTGCTAATACAACTATCTCTTTTAAATTCCTGGCGCTATAAATTTGCATGATACTAAAAGCAACTGGATAGACAGTTGTAGAGCTCAGTGTTTGGTGCCCCGGAGCTTGTTTTGATTAGTTGAAGCAAGCGCAAATTAGCAGAGCAGTTGACAGGGGATGAATGCGGTTTTGTGGGGCAGAAAAAAAGATCACAAGATTTGTTTGATTTTAAATGATAACCTGTGTCAAAGCCAATTTGTCAAATTGTCCAAGAGACGATCAAGGAAGACTTGCCTGCCTGCTTGGTTCGTCTATAGTCCATTCTGCATGATATAGCGTGTTAGCAAGACTAGCCAGCAGCAAGGGCAATCCGACATCACTATATTGCTTAGTGGTATGAAGTCATGGTTCTGACCTTGATGAAGTGATGTAGGTCACCGTGGGCTTGTGCTGAATCCAGCACTTGGCTTCTCTCCCGGGCCTGGCTGCTCTGCAGCTTCTGCCTCTTGCTCTCGGTCTTCCTCCACTTCTCACTCGCCAGCTCCTTGGCCTTCCTCACACTCTCTGGAACACACCCACATGATGGCTGACTGTGGATACCAATATTCTGCACATCATTTCGTACCTCATGTATCCAATACTTGGTCCTCTGTAGCATGAACAATCTAGGTCAAGCTGGAGCTTCCTATCTAGCAGGTATAAACGTGTGCTAGTTATAGGAATTTGATGAATCAATGTTTATTTATTCATTTTGAACTATGTTAACTCAATCCACCGAATGGAATTGTAAAAAAATAAATGTAATAAAAAGTTGGTTTTCCAGAAAATGGAATATAGAACATTGCAGCAATAGCAGTCATAGTATTGGTCACACAATGTAAATATGATAGCTGTTGGAATGTTAAAATAAAAAACTTCTTGCAACCTGCTTGAAATAACAGGTACAACATTCAGTGAAATGGTGCAAGAGCCTGACCTTAATTAAGAAGGAAAAAAGGTTCCTGGAAAAAAATCTATTTTCAGACAGGATCTTGAAATATGAAAAGTAGGACACATCGGTTTAGGGATGAGAATCACTTGTGGGTTGTCTTGGAAGCCCAATTGATGACAATATATTTGTTTGTACATAAATCGAGTGATCTTTGTCCATTAACACTTCAATCTACAAACACTGTCAGCCTGTACTACACCATCACTCCTACCCCCAGTGCACTGTTCAAGGCACTCCTTCAGACTGCACTGCATTTCCGACAGCATCTTGTCCATCAGGTCAAAGGTCAAGGTGTCTTCTCCGGTGAGCTGCTCCAGTGTTGTGGCAACCAGGGCTTGCCTCAGAGACACTTCCTGTCTGAGTAAGGAGGGTTTGGCCTGAAAAAGACACATCAACTCCTCCCACCACAGAAGCCTCTGCTGGATGCTCTATAGAGAAGGATCAATAAAACACAAGCATTTCTAAAATGTATGTATGGAGAATCGGTTTGTATATAAATAATTACTTTCCATTAATAATAATAGAGACTGTTGTGGGTTCAATAATTAAATAGTTATTTTCCCAACATATTAAGCATTTAACGTATGGAACCACAAGTAATTTAATCATCCTGAACCATATTCATTATACTATTTTCCATACAGTTAATTACATTTTTTGAAGAAAATCTGCATTCTTTAAACAATTTATATAACCATGGTGGTCATTATGAATGACGTTATCGCACTTGCAAAAAGAGCTGGGCGAAATGCGAAGAATAAATATTGAAATGATTATAGAGGAGTTAACGCGTTGTGGATGCACATCATTGGAGCTCTGTTGCGTTCTCCTCCTCTCACCTTAAGGCCTGCTTCCTGAGCAGAATTCCAGTGGTTCTCTAGCAGTACCAGAGTGTGGATGAGAGAGTTGATGATGGCCTGGGCTTCCACTGTCGGTAGAACGCTGTCCTTACCCAACAGATGCTGGCACAAGTGCTCCACCTGCTGGCCAAATACTTCCGTCTGTGGATTAGAAAAAAGTGGATGTCATAGGTCAGCCTTTCTTCAACTTTTTGAAGCCAGGGCCCAGAATCGCTTGACCCTCAGCCTCTGGGGCCCACTTAGAGACATATAAATAAGCTAAAACATACACATAACTTTAATTGGCAAATTAACATTAATGACAAAATTAAGCATGTGTCCGTTTTCAATCAGTGGTAAAATCATTTTTCAGAGTGATTAGTTGACTGCAAATTCCGTGTTCTGATGGATCAATGAGTATTTGGTTCACTTATCAACTAACATGAAGCCCAGGTTTACAATCTAGTTTCTGTGGCCCAGTACCCACTGGTCCATGGCCCGGTGCTTGGCCTGATCCATGATTTGAGGTTATAGTGCTAATTCACCCTTGCTTCTTGTGGCAAGACACCCGGGTGTACCACAAGAGGGCAGTAAGCGGTCTAGAGAGCAGCTTGTTTGGTATATTGGAAATGTGGAAAACATAGAATGGAAACATAGTCTCTTGATGTGTTACAATGCTCCATCAATGGGTTATTGGCATTCTGACATGGTTCAAGACTGGATTCAGGAACATTTCTCCTATGAGTTACCATTTGAAGCCCATGCTCCAGAAGGTCTTTATGGGTCCTCTCTATCTCCTCCAGAGTACAGGGAGAATCTGGCTCAGCGTTCTTTTCAGAGGCTGTCTTGGCAGTTAACCACCGTTTTCTCAGTGTATCCACTTCCTGACATCATAAACAAAGAAAACAAATCCAGTTAAAATAAAAACACCTTCATACAGGTATATGTATATCAAGCAGCAATATTGACATACACAGCATTCTGCAGAATTCAGCAATACTGTTGCATCACTGCATCAGTACATACACGAAAGTATCAAGTATGAATTAAAAATTTTTAAGAATTTGTGTCTACCTTTTCCTGCATTACAATGAGGTTCTTGAAGAAGTCTGCCTCATTTTTATTCTTTGGAAACCGCTGACTGAATATCATTTTCACCATTCGGAGAAAGATCTACAAGTAGAAACAAGTTAAAAGATTTAACTGAAAGAAACAGTGCTATACATCAGGGCTGTAATAGAACATTGTGCTCATCCACCTGACACTTCTCCTCCTGGAGGTCATGGCACTGTTGCTGCACGTCCTGGAGGGCCAAACAGTAGAGACCGATCCGTCCCTCAAACCTGGGGAGACAGCACAGCGCAAGACTGCTCTCATTGGCCACACCACATTGAATTCATTGTCGATTAATCCCTTGAGCATAAATAAATGAAAATGCATACAAGTTGGACCACCAATGAGAATGCTTGAATTTTCTTTTTTTAAACGAGCCAATCAGATAGCTCGAAAACCACAGCCAATCAGATAGCTCAAAAAAATGTAAACAAAGGAGCTATTCGGATTGCTTGAAAACCACAGCCAATCAGATAAAAAAAGTAATGAGCCAATCAGAGGCAATCATTTAAACTAGTATTTTCTCAGCTTTGAACATCAGAACATTTTTTTTTAAATAACCACTTTTAAGCAACAAAATAAAGAAATAAAACAAAACACTACACCAACATGGCAAAGAAAAAAAAAGTCTAATGATGAATTCTTGATGCAAGAGCTGGTTGTTATGGGGTGTGTATCTAGGTGTGTGGTTGTGTGTATCTAGGTGTGTGGTTGTGTGTATCTAGGTGTGTGTGTGTGTGTGTGTGTGTGTGTGTGTGTGTGTGTGTGTGTGTGTGTGTGTGTGTGTGTGTGTGTGTGTGTGTGTGTGTATGCCTGTGTGCGTGTA
>OOFG01063211.1:0-10952 GCA_900323295.1 Molva molva | reverse complement strand
AGTTAAGTATGGAGTATAGTATACATTAAGGATATATACAGTACATTATGAGAGCAGTGTATAGACAGTATGAACAGTATAGACAGGTATATACAGTTAAGTATGGAGTACAGTATACATTAAGGATATATACAGTATATATACAGTACATTATGAGAGCAGTGTATAGACAGTATGAACAGTATAGACAGGTATATACAGTTAAGTATGGAATATAGTATACATTAAGGATATATCCAGTATATATTCAGTACATTATGAGAGCAGTGTATAGACAGTATGAACAGTATAGACAGGTATATACAGTTAATAAGTTAATAATAAGAGCAGTGCAATGTCCAGAGGGGGGTTGGACTGGTTCGTTGGTTAGTTGGTTTTCATCGGGGTGTAGAGTTCAGTCGGGTGACAGCCGCAGGGAAAAAGCTTCCCCTTGAACCTGCTGATCCGGGTACGGAGAGACCTGTAGCGCCCCCCGGAGGGGAGGAGGCTGAACAGCCTGCGGTCGGGGTGACAACAGTCCTTGACGATGCTGCGCGCCTTTCGCAGACATCGCTTGCTCTGGACAGCCTCGGTGGAGGGGAGTGAGGCACCGGCGATGCGTTGGGCCGTTTTCACCACCCTCTGCAGCGCTTTGCGGTCAGAGACAGACAGAGCAGTTGCCATGCCGTACTGTGACACAGTTGGTAAGGACGCTCTCGATGGTGCAGCGGTAGAAGTTCACCAGAATCTGAGGAGACAGATGGACCTTCTTCAGTCCCCTCAGGAAGAAGAGACGCTGGGGAGCCTTCTTGATCAGGGTAGAGGTGTTGAGGGTCCAAGAGAGGTCCTTCGAGATGTGGACACCCAGAAACTTGAAGCTGGTGACACGCTCAACCTCCGTCCCGTTGATACGGATGGGGGTGTGTGTGTGTGTGTGCCACCTTTAGACTTCCTGTAGTCCACAATGAGCTCTTTGGTCTTCTTGGTGTTGAGAGCCAGGCTGTTGTCGGCGCACCACGCTGTTAGGTGCTGGACCTCCTCCCTGTAGGCCAACTCATCGTTGTTGTTGATGAGACCAATCACCGTTGTGTCGTCTGCAAACTTAATGATGGAGTTTGAACCATGTACCGGTGTGCAGTCGTAGGGGAAGAGGGAGTAAAGGAGAGGGCTCAGCACACAGCCCTGCGGAACGCCGGTGTTCAGGCTGAGGGTTGAGGAGGTGTGGTTATCTAACCTAACAGACTGCGGTCGGTTGGTTAGGAAGTCCAGTATCCAGTTGCAGAGGTTGGTGTTGATGCCCAGGTCACTGAGTTTGGTGATCAGTTTGGAGAGGATGATGGTGTTGAATGCTGAACTGAAGTCGATGAACAGCATTCTCACATAGGTGTTACTGTTGTCAAGGTGGGAGAGGGCAGAGTGTAGTGCCGTGGAGATGGCATCCTCCGTACTCCTGTCCTGGCAGTAGGGGAATGGGAAGGGGTCCAGTGTGGGTGGTAAAGAGGTTATGAGGTGAGCCAGGACCAGCCTCTCGAAGCACTTCATGATGGTGAGTGCAACTGGGCGAAAGTCATTAAGGCTCGCTGCAGTGGAGTGTTTTCACACCGGCACGATGGAGGTGATGGTGCCTCTGCTTTGAATAGTAAACAGTGTTAATGCATTTGACAAGTGACCGATTTGGCTGCATACAATTGGATTGTTTGTTCAATATCCAACAGGAAACGCCACCAATTATGGTCTGGCAAATTGAATGCAATCTCCTGTAGAAGAGTTTTTAAAGGTGCTGTAGGTAACAGATATGAGCTGTCATTTGAGTTTAATTTGTTAATAATGCCACAGCTATACATCTGCTATTAGTGAGTGAAATGCGCTTTGAGAAGATCTGCTTCGAGTTGCCACACCTGACTCTGTATGAGACGATTTCGATTTTAGACCGCTCCCCGCTCCTTTCTGACCAATCAGGGCATTACTTCCCCGATTGGTTTGTGGAATCCATATTGCCTGTCAATCACATTTAATTGATCACGTCTGATCCGTTTCTGTTGAGAGATTTTTTTTAACGGGAACAATTGTATGCTTGTGTGCAATATTTCTCAATATACTCTACTCGCATTCGCGTCTCATTTACAGTCGTTTTTCCCTTTTTAATTATATTGAAAGCGTCCTCTCAATCATGAGATTTAATTAATTGACGTAACCAACTCGAGGTAATCTATGCAAAACAGTTAAGATATGCATAAGTTTGGATTACTTTAATACTTTTGACCTTCAGATTTTTACACATTGCCTGCACATACCCTGATTAATATGCCCGATGATTGTAGATTACTTTGTGTATCCGGTAGCACATTATCTGCAATTATGAATAATTACTTCCCTAGAATATTTTTTTCCATTTTGCACCCATCTTTTTTGTATTTCGATTTTAGACCGCTCCCTGCTCTTTTCTGACCAATCAGGGCATTACTTCTCTGATTGGTTTATGGAATCCATGTTACCGGTCAATCACATGTGAGTGAAATGCAACACTTCTCAATAGTGGAGAAAAGTAGGGAGGGAGGGAGGGAGCAGCGAGGGATGAGACCTTTGTTTTGGTTTGGCCAAGTCCTGCTGCAAAATGCCTTTGCGTCTCATTCTCGTTTTTCCCTTTTTAATTATATTAAAAGCATCCGTCAGCAATCGTGAGATTTAGTTAATTGACACAACGAATTTTCAGGTAATCTATGAAACACAGTTTAGATATGCATTAGTTTTGATTACTTTTGACCTTCAGATTTTTACACATTGCCTGCCCATTCCCATATTAATATGCCTGATGATTGTAGATTACTTTCTGTGTATCTGTGGAGGACATTATCTGCAATTATGATTCATTCCATTCTACAAGTGGCAGTAATGTATGTGGCGTCTTCACCGTCCCTTTGTGGAAGGTCAGCTGGCATTATCTGTGAAAGCACGTATGAGTAGGGCAGACGTCCGCTGTTGAAGGAAATCAACATAAATGCCATTCAGAAGGTGGTGTGGTGTGGATTACACCCTCCACTACCTTAAGACCGTCATAGAAGGACTTCAATATCAAATGAAACCTTAGTGGTATGGTCCTTATTCACCTAGCAGCCGTCTTAGTTCTAAACACTAGCTGGGTGTTGGAACTGCATGCAGTCGCAACACCCAGCAAGATGGCTGCTGAATCAAGCACATAGCTCATTCCATACTTTAAAATGTAATGCAGTGAGCTTCATGTTTAAAGGATACAGCGTTCAATGGCTAGTTTGGAAATGAATAATTTAATAACGATGGGGATTACAAGAGGAGGTTGCATGTCATGACAAAGTATTACTTATAATAAAGATTATTGTAATTCTGACAACCCATTTCCTATAAGTGCTAATACACTGAATTGGTTCTGACACCCTATGTTGCAATTGAAAGATAATTCTCTCTCTCTCTCTCTCTCGCTCGCTCTCTCTCTGACGCAGGTGAGAGAAAGCAGAGACAGTGTGGAGGCCAAGAGGTGCCTGTCTGCCATCGAGGAGTGTGCCAGGACCAGAGAGGGCAACCTTCTGGGTCTGTCTGTAGATGCAGCACGGGCCAGGTACCCCAGACAGTAGTCCGCTGCCCGTAGCAGCCCGTCATCATGCCTCCATTTCATTTCTTTGGAGGAATTTGCTGCTTTTAGAAGGTTTCCCTTAAAATAGTTGACATAGTGTTGTTCATGTCAGATTCTTAATGTAAATAGCAGTTCAAACGATGGTTCTTTGACTTTAAATATCCACCGTATTGCAACTTGTATACTTGCCCTTTCACTTTCTAGTGGGAGATTTAATTGACCAGGGAATATTTCATGCGTTTAGCGGTTGATTTGAAATAAGCATGAGGCATTTCCAACAGAACCATGAACACCGCGGGTAGCTCTGATAAATGGGAGGAATCGCAAAGTGCACTGAATAGGCGAAGAAAACAAGGTTTCTCAATCCTAGGTGTTCGGTGGGGGAAATCACGGACGCTATGAAGGCGGTGTTCGGGGAACACAAGGCCAGCACCAGGATGGTGAGCGGGGCGTACCGCAGCGAGTTCGGGGAGCTTGAGGAGATTTCACTGACCCACAACAGGTGAGAGACGAAGCAAGACATGCCGCCACCTAGCAACCACCAAGGGCACAGCCACAAGCACGAATCCTCGAGTGTCTGAGATGGCTCCACGGACTTTGTGCCTTCTTTGTTTTCCTTCTTTGACGGGTTTCTGGAAATTGATTTGCAGATCGATTGTCTTTTGTCGTTTTTACTGTCATTCGTTGATATTTCTTTTTATAAAATATTTTTATTTTATAATATCTTGAACCCATATGTTTACGCAGAGTCAAACACAGTAAAAATCGAGAGAAAAAAAAAACCCATTTATCTTGTGTAAACGGGATTCAATGTTTGACTTGTCGACTCCTGCAGAGTGGTGGAGTTTAAGAAGAACGAAGGCAGGAACCCCCGCCTGCTGGTGGCGAAGATGGGACAAGATGGACACGACCGAGGGGCCAAGGTCATCGCTACGGGCTTTGCTGACCTGGGCTTCGACGTGGACATCGGACCACTGTTTCAGGTCAGATCCCGTGGTGATGGTGTGCGTTTTCTTTCAGTGCTTGGAACTATAAAAACAAGTATCGCCCCATGATGGGTTTCAGATACAGACGCTTTTATTTTGAAAAGTACTTTTTTTAGACGGTGGGTCGTAACCATGGGGATAAAATGCCCAAAACATATTTTTTAAATCTCATAGTGTTGGAACTAGAGCTGAAAAAGGGGGTTCACTTACGCTTTAATGGTGCTTGAAGGTGTTTCAGAGCTAGAACTTGAGTGTCATCTGTGAGAAATGCTCCGCGATATAACTATTCCGGTAGACTGTGGCCTGCTCCGTAAGTGCAATTTAGATTCTAGACTGCACCTGGGTCATGGGATTTTAGACCGCTCCTGGGGTAGTCCATCTTGCCTGTCAATCGCAGGTGCGTGAAAGCAGGCGGTTTTTTGAGAGCTGCATCTCATCTCAGCATCGTTCATGCCTAACACCAGTGTTTTCCCCCCCCTGTGGCCGCTGGTTGGTCGGGACAGACCCCTCTGGAGGTGGCCCAGCAGGCGGTGGACGCCGACGTGCACTGTGTGGGGGTCAGCACCCTGGCGGCCGGACACAAGACCCTGGTGCCCGAGCTCATCAAGGAGCTGAGGCTGCTGAACCGTCCGGACATCCTGGTGATCTGTGGCGGCGTCATCCCCCCTCAGGTAATCGCCGCCCACCCAACCCCCATCGCCGACGGGTCTTCTATTACAGCCAGGTAGCCCAGGAGGGTTTGACCCTCAGCCAGGGCCCAGTAGAGCCCTCAGCCAGGGCCCAGTAGAGCCCTCAGCCAGGGCCCAGTAGAGCCCTCAGCCAGGGCCCAGTAGAGCCCTCAGCCAGGGCCCAGTAGAGCCCTCAGCCAGGGCCCAGTAAAGCTTGACCCTCAGCCAGGGGCCATTAGAGCTTGACCCTCAGCCAGGGCCCAGTAGAGCTTGACCCTCAGCCAGGGGCCATTAGAGCTTGACCCTCAGCCAGGGCCCAGTAGAGCCCTCAGCCAGGGCCCAGTAGAGCTTGACCCTCAGCCAGGGGCCAGTAGAGCTTGACCCTCAGCCAGGGGCCAGTAGAGCCCTCAGCCAGGGGCCAGTAGAGCTTGACCCTCAGCCAGGGGCCAGTAGAGCTTGACCCTCAGCCAGGGGCCAGTACAGCCCTCAGCCAGGGCCCAGTAGAGCTTGACCCTCAGCCAGGGGCCAGTAGAGCCCTCAGCTTCTGGGGACCAACATTTATATATAAATATATATTGATATATACAGAACTTGAATAACCAAATGAACATTCAGGTCAAAATAATGTCTTTTTCCAGTGAGTGATTGTGAGTGATGTGAAATGGGATTTGTCGAACGCAATTTCCATGGTCTGATGGGTCAGTTAGTCTTCGGCGCGCATACCAACTGACACGAAGCATCGGTTTAAACAGTCGAGAATATAATGATTATATCTTGGAGTGCGGCCCAGTAGCCACTGCTCCGTGCCCCCCGGTTTGAGAAACGCTCATCTATTGTGTATTATGCGCTAGTCTGTGCATCACACAGACTGGCGCTAAGCAGAATTCACTGGCACTAAGCAGAATCTTTCTGCCATCCCAGTGTCTTCCACAGCTTTCCCCTTGTGTCCTGATCTAGATTTGACATACTTGGCAGGTATAAATCTAGAGTCAGAGGGGTGTAATTATTTTCCAAAGCAAGCTCCCACAACCCTGAGCTTGCTATGCCTATGTGTCTTGTGTCTAGTTGATTCTGACAGCTCTTCGTCACAGCACATCTTTAACTTACTCGTTCTCCCTTTACCTTCCTGGCACATTCTCTGCTCTCCCGCCAGAAGAAGACTTGAGTCTCAATGTTTGGTAAATGTGTACGTATCTTTGGAGTACATTTCGATCGCTCTCTCTAAAATACAAACTTCCATCGTTCTTTCCAAAATTCATTAAAACTAAATTTGCAGAATTTATCGCGGCGCAAACAGAATCGTATCATTTTCAACAAATTGAAATACGCCGCCGATAGGTTCTTCCACTCAGCTCAGTCGGTCTCTCTCTCATATGCTCACTGATGCATTTGCTGGATGTTGTGTCATTGGCTTCATTACAGCATTAGCTTGATGTTGAGTTAATGTTATCATTACCTCCATTAGAGCCGCTATAAGACAAGGGCTCGCTGTCGTTTTCTCACCAGCAATACACCTCCTGACCGTGTAAAACCTTGGGAAATATCTCCATGTATTCGAATTGTTCTCAGAGAGATCCCATTTTCTTCAGTTGCCATATGTAACAGTACACGTACATTGGAATTATTCTTCCGGCTCCTCTCCAGTTTCTTATCAGCTCCTAGTTTGCTATACAGTAGTTGAATTAAAATATATGAACTCTAAAAATAAAACTTATATGAACCAATATAATACAGCCAAATAAAAAAAAGCTATGCATGTATATATACAAAATGTTTACAGATAGAAGTAGAAAATGTTGTGCAAGCATAAAATCGACGTCAGTCAGTGTGCACGGTCTGTTTAGAAGAGAGCTAGGCACAGATTAACTAACAGTAGTGTTTTGTGCCAATACAACCATCTTAGAATTCGCAACATGTTAGAATGCATTTCTGGGAAGGAGAAATGGTTTTATGGTTGTTTTTCAAAGGTATTAAGGAAATAACATGGAAGATGTGCTTGTCAACCTAAATGGACGGGAATATGGGGTTTAGATAGGCCATGACTAAAGTGGATAGCTTTTAATTAAACCGGCAATATGTACCTTTGCCTGTACACTATGTTCTAAATTAAAGGTTCTCGTTTTTTCTCAATGGACAAAATGTATTATGATAAAAAACAGAGTCGATGAGCCATGGATGGTTGGGTTTTATATACACACTTTGTTGTTAACGAAAATAATTGCTAGTTACTTACATAATGCTATTTAATCAAACGTTAAAAGTTAATTAATTCACCATTTCATTCATTAATTATATGTCCTTCATCGTGAAAGGCTGCAAAGTAGTTCATCTCATCTCTTGTTCCTGAATCGCTTTTACAAATGACATCCTGTTCACTATAGTAGCACTAGCACCATCGCATTCTAATAGATATCAGTAATTGCTTTAGAGTTTCCAATTGCACTCTCCATCACCCTTGGCATTCTCCATTGCCACAATAAAATGGCAACGGAGAGTATCTGCGACAGGTTATTGTGAGTAGCAGCTCCATACAATCTACCAATAGATATCTATATTTACTTTAATTTAATTCATCACGGCATTGCCCCCGTCAAAAAGGGAAAACGCAGAATATATTTGACAGCCGACGGTATTGCCAGGAAGATCATACTGACAAACCAAATCAATGTCTTGAGTCCTTAATCCCTCCGGGCAATGATGGTCTTAATCCCTGGTAGCCGACAGCGCTGAGCTTCCTCGCACCTCAAGACGTGCTATCTGATGGTTTAACGCAAACAAACAGCGTGGTGCCGCGCAAACAAAGCCGGGCTGTGTAGAGCTCGATGTACAGACCGCAAACAAGCTGAACCACCCCAACAACAATCTGCAGATGCCAGACAGAACCCCCACTCTCATCTGCACAGTAAATGTAATCTCCAAACCTAGCCTTTCTGTTGTCTTCTTTTTCCTTTCCCTGTTATGTAAATAGTGTATATAATCTTTGGGTGTCACCGCGGAAAGAACAGGACAGTAATGTGGATTAATAAGAGATAAAACATGTTTTGAATAAGAATTAAATAATACTAAAAACAGTATAGGGTCAGGGTCCTTGCTTGTTGGAGGCTACTTGGACATTATTGATGGAGTACCTGCTTCTTGTCGTCGAAATAGAGTGAGTGTGAACAACGTGTGAACGATCGAACACTTCACAGCATTCACTTTTCTGAACGAGGCAAAGTGAATTCTGTAAAGTACGTTGACCGTTCCCTCGATTCCCAGGATGCAGTGCTCAGGTTAACGATGTGTTCCGTGTCTTCGCTCGCAGGACTACGACTTCCTGTACCAGAGTGGGGTGTGTTGCATCTTCGGCCCCGGAACGAGGATCCCTCAGGCTGCGGTAGAGGTGATCGACAGCATCGAGAAGAGCTTGGAAAGCATTCGGCAGGCCATGTAAATGGCTTTCGAGGAAAACAACGAGCGATTTAGATGCCCTGTGTCATCAAAGTTGTTGTAAATCTTTGTATTTGCGCAAAATGGACTCTTGTGGCTTGTGTGGGGTGTATTTTGTTCGCAGAACCCACCACGGTTACAAACGCGAAATGGAAGCGGCACTTCATAATACACCAATTGCATTGAGTGTTAAATAATTAACATTGTATAGTGTCGGTCTGTGTATTAAATTTATTTTGATGATTAACAGCTTTCTTTCATTACACCTCACATCACAACTATGTGTCATAGTTGTTTTGTTTTAATTTCTTCCAATAGGTAACGCAAGAGCGCACTAGAGGCCAGTTTCAAACCTAATATAATATGACCCATATTATATATGTCATATTACATAATACTACACTTGATGCAGTAGCCATGCATTCATGTGCTAGAGATCGAGGCAGAATATCAAGGTGGTTTCAGTAGGGTGTAGCTGTTGACTATTGTTCAGCCTCGGAGCTTAGTTACTTAACTTTAAGACCTATCAGGAGTTTTTCTTCAAAGTGCCTTAGGCTTAATGTTTTGAACAATAATGCTGGGGTGTTGTGTTCTGAATGCTTTGTTGAGTGGAGTTGAGGGCGCTTGTGTCACTGATATCTGAGCTGAAGGGGAAAGGTCTAATTGGTTTGTTGGCGGTTCATACAGTCAAAAGTCAAAATATAAATTGCGTGTCTTTTCCCTTTGGGTGATTTTGTCCCAATTTCAAGTAATAAATGTGATCATCGAAGACATTTCCTTTTGCCGTGCATGGTTGAACCTTATTTCTATTTGGACTTAGGGAGATCTGTGTCTCTCAAGTGTTTTTTCACTCTATACTCTCAATGATTTCTTGGTTGTTTATATTTATCATAATATAATAGGCAGCAATGTTCTTGCCTCAAAGTCTTCAACAAGTTTCCATCACTAAAATGATTTTCCTCATGCATTACTAATAGTCCAATCATGGTTATATTAGTGCATTGATACAATTGTGTTTTGGTAAATGCAACTTGGTTCACTTTTTGGTTGGCCCTATTAGACCTTTAAACTTCATTGTTTTTCAGATAGCATGATGGAACATTTATCGTCAACATGCTTATGAAATAAAACAAAGAAATTCCTACAACCTGTTTCTTTTGTTATTTTTATTTTTCCCAAAATAAATTATCTGATTTTGATAAACAATGAACACAAAAAAAACAATTTACACCATAGAACCTTGTAATAATAACAATAACAATAACAGCAGGGTGTATACAAATAATTGGACAAAACATAGTCTAACGAGACATTTTCACATTTACATTTTTTTTGCTGGCTCAGTTGCATGCAATTTGCAATGCAATATGCCTAATTTGTTATTTCGTAGCTAGCCAGCTAGGCTAGCTACGAAATAACAAATTAGGCAAAATCACACGAGAGGGAGTACTGCTATCATTTTAACAGCATAACCTCGAGTGGAATATTGATTATATACAAACAGTTATACAAGTACCAGTTATTTTCTGAGAGCCAATCAGAGGAGGTCTTTGGATTAAGATGGTGATCTCCTGGTTTGATGCCATAGCTTTTCACATCAACTCAAGTCAAAAACTTGAATGTTTCCTTCATTAACTCAATCTAAACCAAGAGCAATAATCGATATTACAGTTAAACGTATAGCATAGTATCAAAATGAAAAATTCACCAAAGGACAAACTGGTCTGTATCGTTGTATGAAAATGTTTTACAAAAAAAAAGAAAAAAGCCAAGGATAAGCTATACCAAAATATGCCATATTGATTTTGAAAAGTAAAAGTATAATGTTTTGCCAATCTTGAGTTGACAGCATTTTTATCATGTTGACAAACATATTTGTCCATTAAATACGTTGATTGTTATATATATTTATTTATATTTATAGAAAGAATCATGAAACGTATTTAATGGACAAATTGTCATTTAGACTGGTATATATATATATATATATATATATACAGTGGGGCAAAAAAGTATTTAGTCAGCCACCAATTGTGCAAGTTCTCCCACTTAAAAAGATGAGAGAGGCCTGTAATTTTCATCATAGGTATACCTCAGCTATGAGAGACAAAATGAAAAAAACAAAATCTAGAAAATCACATTGTCTGATTTTTAAAGAATTTATTTGCAAATGATGGTGGAAAATAAGTATTTGGTCAATAACAAAAGGTCATCTCAATACTTTGTTACATCCCCTTTGTTGGCAATGACAGAGGTCAAACGTTTTCTGTAAGTCTTTACAAG
>OOFG01063210.1:0-18183 GCA_900323295.1 Molva molva | reverse complement strand
GTTTGTACGTCCTGGCACTTAATGTACGCACTTATTGTATGTTGTACGTCCTTGCACTTAAAAATAGTACTTAGCATTGTGTAGCATCTTATCCTAGCTATCTTTGTTGTATACGGGGAATGGGTTAACCTAGCAATTGTTAGTGCTCGGCACTTGGTTCTATGAACATCCTTACTGTACCAACAGCGATATATTGTTTCTCTTTCTTCTGACAAATGTACTTATTGTAAGTCGCTTTGGATAAAAGCGTCTGCTAAATGCCCTAAATGTAAACGTAAATGTAGTCCATAGTTTTTCCGGAAATAAATATGAGGAAATTCTTAACAGGATTCAAGTCTCCTTTCACTTCCCTTTTCCTGAAAGGATTTGTTATTGTTCATCATTTATTGCTGCAAACTTCTTCTTTGCTCACTTCTATGCAGGATATGCAGTGCAATCAACGTCACAAGTCTTAGTGGATCACTGCTGTTCAGTATTTTGAACTCTCTGGAATTAACACAGGTTAGTTAATCCATTTTTGTATTACATTTCTGAAACCCCTTTTCAAAAGCAGGGTGAATTGTTGAATGAAATGTGGGCATTGTGTGGACAATTCCAAAACATTTGCAGCCATCCTGTATAATGTTGCAATGGCAGAACAAATTACATGGGGAGTAAAACTATTTAAACCAAAAGGTTAAACACCAATTTGAAATAGGTTAAAAAAGAGGGGAGGAGGCATACCTGGGAACCACTTTTAGAAGTTATCATTGACAAAATACTTTGTGAGGTGTGAAAGCTAATTCAAATGCTATATGACGTAAAAATATTAATGTGTATGTGTGATAACAATGTTAAATTAAATAACTGTGCTAATCTAGATTTTTGGCTGATATATTAAGGCCATTTGTAAATCATTTTACCGAAGATCTCTTTTGACAGAGCTTTACAATGATGAGCTTGGAATTTGATGACAGCTTAAAGACATACAATCCAGGGAAAGCCAGTCACCGGTCAGGTAAAAAAAGGAGATTGCATACATTTAATATAATGAATAATAAATGCATGACTACAGTGATATGCAGTTCCTATCTTTATCTTGCAGTCCTGTGGTTAAGAGAAAGACCCTTCAGAGCTGCTTCGGTCTTTCTTGGCTTGTTATGTGTTATACTTCTGACTGGGATCATAATCTTAGCCAGCCACCGTGAGTAGAACGTTATCTTTACTGTGAGGCTATGCTACTTTAGCCATGATGTCGTCTTTACCAAGCAAAGAAAAAGACTGGATCATATGGTATACATGATATGACTCATGTCCTATGTTGCAGAGGTGGCAGTGGACCAATCAATCCCTAGCCGTGACCTGATGGAACAGCAAGTCCAGCTAGGGACCAGATGCAACCTGACTGATTTGAGACGTCAACAGACGAGCAATAACAATGTGACTAAGGAGAGAGACCAGCTAAGAATCACTTACAACAACCTGATTCAAGAGCAAGACCAGCTTCAAACGAGTTACAACAACCTGACTGAGGAGAGAGACCAGTTAAAGACAAGTAACAGCCAACTGATTCAAGAAAGAGACCAGTTACAGACCAGCAACAACAACCTAACTCAAGAAAGAGACCAGCTACGGACCAGTAACAAATACCTGACTAAGGAAGGGTGCCAGTTAAAGACCAGTAACAACAACCTGACTCAAGAGAGAGACCAGCTACGGACCACTAACAAATACCTCACTAAGGAAGGGTACCAGTTAAAGACCAGTAACAACAACCTGACTCAAGAGAGAGACCAGCTACGGACCAGTAACAAATACCTGACTAAGGAAGGGTACCAGTTAAAGACCAGTAAAAACAACCTGACTCAAGAGAGAGACCTCTTACAAACCACTAACAAAAACCTGACTAAGGAAATGTACCAGTTGCAGACCATTAACAATAACCTGACTCAAGAGAGAGACCTCCTACAAACCACTAACAAAAACCTGACTAAGGAAATGTACCAGTTACAGACCATTATCAACAACGTGACCCTGGAGAGAGACCAGCTGGAAGAGCTCAAAAGGTTGAATGACAGGGGTAAGGAAGGCAGGAAGGTATATTGAGAACAACTAATTGGTAACTAATTACAAAGTATGGTGTCTATATTTTGTGTACTACTTTTTATTCTCGCTTTTTATTCTCGAGTTCAAAACAGTATACAGAAAGTAAGGCCAACTCTACCCAATTCATGTGTTGTCTTCCAGCCCCGGCTCTGCCTTCTCCCCCCAGAAGTTATTTAATAATAGTAAGACTGCTGGATCCAAGATCAAGAGTGCCCTCAAATTGCTCTATCGCAATAGTTAATTGTTGGTTAGGGTTTGAAACCAGTTTCACACAGTTTACGTTTTAAAGAGGTGGAAGTAAATATTACACATTTTCAACATCTATACAAGTAGGCTTGAACAAGGTTGCGAAATATGTAAGAAATGAAATGCAGTTAATAAGCTACTAGTAGGCATGAAGAATATGATTGTGGTCTGCTAGCCAAAAGACCACATGGCACCCAAAAAACAGGATTTTACTTTGGCATTTAAACAATATTATAAAACTCATCAAAACTCGTCATGTATAAAGCCATAGATGGCTGATAGAAGGAACTGCTTGAGATTCCAAGTAATGTTATGCAACTCATGGATGTAATTAATTGATTAAAAAGGAAGTTGTGAAAGTAACAGCAAATGTATGTATATTATGCAACACACTGGAACATAAGGTTACTCATGAGAATGTTCAGCATTGTATTTCATTAGGAAATTAGAAACCCCTATATTGGAGGGCATTGGGGTAAGACAAAATCAACAAGAATAATTCCCTACTTACTGTGTGTTCGCTGTCTTAGGTCTGATTGACGGCTTGTCAGGATGTTTGTTGGGATGGCAGTCTCATGGTGGCAGATGCTACTTTCTCTCTGCTGAAAAGAAATCTTGGATGGACAGCCGGAAGGACTGCCTGGACAGAGGTGCTGATCTGGTCATCATCAACAGCAAGGAGGATCAGGTAAGGATGGAAGGACTGAGTTAGTAAGGGAGTGAGTGTGTGACAAATTTTGCACTAAATAAACTCTTAAAATAGCATTTTATTTAGAATAAACTTAAAGGTACAAGGGCTGTAGAATTAAGTGCCATCTAGCATTATGGACTTGGCAGATGGAATTTAATATTCAAAAGTTATGTTTTAATTAGTATAATCCGATGAAAATAAGAATTCTGGTGCTCATTACCTTAGAATAAGCCCTTTATATCTACATCGATTTTTTATGTTTTTAACAATAATAATCGCTATTTTCTTGTAAGCTGTGACCTATGGTTTTACAGACTCAACAACTAAATACAATTTATAAATCTATCAAGGAACCTCATCACTTGACACTTGGCTACTCGATGCTGCTGCTGATGATGACCTCATTTTGGAATAGCTACGCTGCCTGTACTGGCTCCTTACAGGGCAGTACAGGCAGCGTAGCTTCTACATCGTTGGAGAAGCTACGCTGCCTGTACTGGCTCCTTACAGGGCAGTACAGGCAGCGTAGCTTCTACATCGTCGTTGGAAATGGGGAGGGGGATTCAGTTAGTTGCAATCTGCAACCTCACGGCTAGATGCCACTAAATCCTACACACTGCATATTTAATAATACATATATAACACACACAGATAAATATGGTGTGACATGAAATTTGATTATTTATGTAAATAAACAGAGT
This sequence comes from Molva molva, assembly GCA_900323295.1. Classification (NCBI taxonomy): domain Eukaryota; kingdom Metazoa; phylum Chordata; class Actinopteri; order Gadiformes; family Lotidae; genus Molva; species Molva molva. Next base: position 14,460 of record OOFG01063210.1, on the reverse strand, counting down.
ACAAATATATTGTACATTTAACAAGAGGACCTGAACCCATTTTGCAGGCCAATCAGCAGTGCACCCTAGGTGTTGAGACTATTGTCTTTACAAAGCACCTCCTTCTTTCTTCCAGAATTTCATCAACAATTTCTGTTGTGCCGTCTGGATTGGTCTGCATGATAGGGAAACCGAATCGACATGGAAGTGGGTTGATGGATCACCCCTGAAACTGAGGTAAGAAACAGTTTTTCCTGCATTAAGTACAATGAGCAATATATATATATATATATTTTCAACAGAGGTTTGTGCCTTTAGGATTTCTGCCCGCTATGGGTGAGAAGTCAATTAACCTCTTGCCTTGTAGTTGTGGAGGTATGCTCTATACAGTTTTGTATATGTATTATCGGCAAAAACCTGAGCAAGTGGCCTAGTGATGAAGGGTATAATTAAGAAACTTCGCTTTTCTCCAGTTTATGGAGTCCTGGTGAACCCAACAACGCGGGAAATGAAGACTGCGTAGAGTTGCAATCACAATCAAAAACCTGGAACGATGTCCCTTGTTCTGAGAAAAGACACTGGGCTTGCAAGCAGCGAAATCTGTTAAAATAAATTAACAACCAGAAATTATGATTGCATTAGATAACATTCGTTTGTTTTAGACATAGTTAAGTGAAATATGTTATAATATGCAGAATTGATGTACTATTGAGTATAATTCATTTCCTATTCCTTACTTATGCCATTAGAAACATTATCCCCAATGCATGACAGTAGTGTTTATTATGATTGATGAAGGACTTTATGCAAAGAATGAACATTTTGTATTAAAACACTGAGACCATAAGAGCACTATAATAAACAGTTTAAATTACATCAAAAACAATGTCAGTTTATCATTTTAAATGTAGCAAAATATGTGGACTTTAAGTATAAATTTAACCATTGACTCCTCCCCTGTAGATCATACATTAAAGGTATACATTAAATATCACTTTTCAAGTCCTCTTTTAAATTAAAGGGAAGCTGCAGAAAAGCTTGAAAGCCAGACCTTTAAAGGGGTGATGTTGTTAAACCACCAAACAAATAAGACCCTTATCTTCCATTTATCATAGCTGAGAAGAGCTATTTTATGGTGAGAAGTTCAGAAGTAGTAGCCTCTGCAAGCAGGTTTTTGTTGTGTAGTGGCACATTGAAATCTGAATGGTGTTATAGACAGAGTATCTCTAACTGGTGTTATAGACAGAGTATCTCTAACTAGTGTTATAGACAGAGTATCTCTAACTGGTGTTATAGACAGAGTATCTCTAACTGGTGTTATAGACAGAGTATCTCTAACTGGTGTTATAGACAGAGTATCTCTAACTGGTGTTATAGACAGAGCATCTCTAACTGGTGTTATAGACAGAGTATCTCTAACTGGTGTTATAGACAGAGTATCTCTAACTGGTGTTATAGACAGAGTATCTCTAACTGGTGTTATAGACAGAGCATCTCTAACTGGTGTTATAGACAGAGTATCTCTAACTGGTGTTATAGACAGAGCATCTCTAACTGGTGTTATAGACAGAGCATCTCCAACTGGTGTTATAGACAGAGCATCTCTAACTGGTGTTAGAGATCGAGAATAGGAGGAATGTGGTTAATTTTTTTTGTTATATTCAGGACTAGTAGCATCGTCTTATAGCCTGGAATTACTTAAAGGGAGCAGTAGAAGATGCCAACAAGATACAAGATAAATGAATATGATGCATGCTGCAGAAGAGGAGGTTTGAGTTGAGCTTGAGTTATTCCTACAAACACTGAAGTGAATTAAGTATGTACAGATGTGAAAAGATAACAAATGCTGTGGCTCCATTCTTATTTCAACCTAGTTGGAGAAGTAAAACCAGGGTTTACGTACTTTAAGTGGGGCTAATTATAAACAGGGCAACCGAGTCATTAATTACTTTAATGACTTAAAGTAATATGCAATGTCAAGGGATATACAACATGCAAATATATCAATTCCAGTCTTCAAATTGTAATTCTCAGGTGAATGCTTCATTACAACCCACAACACCAGGGAGTAGATGGTCCCAGTTACCCAAAACCACTTCAGATTGTGGCTGTCATCCTGATCAATAGGCCCTGTGCCTGATAATATGGGTTCAGATCAACTGTGGCTGTCATCCTGATCAATAGGCCCTGTGCCTGATAATATGGGTTCAGATCAACTGTGGCTGTCATCCTGATCAATAGGCCCTGTGCCTGATAATATGGGTTCAGATCAACTGTGGCTGTCATCCTGATCAATAGGCCCTGTGCCTGATAATATGGGTTCAGATCAACTGTGGCTGTCATCCTGATCAATAGGCCCTGTGCCTGATAATATGGGTTCAGGGCCTGACTGGGGAGTTTCAACTTTGGTGGGAAGTGAAACCTCACACGCAAGGGCACTCACACGCACACACACACGCATACACACTATCGGGTAGTGAGAGATTGCTGACTTACACACTTTATATATCCGACGGTGCATTCTTTATAAAGAACAAATTGAATGATTGCCTTATGACGAGGATACTACTACAAGTCAAGTCACATTTTGCTTATGTAGACATTTCATACACATAGGCAACACAATGTGCTTTAAATCACAAATCGCAAATTACAATAAAATAATAAATAACAATAAAGTACAAAAGTTATTAGAAAGCTGTTGTAAAAACTTTTTAATTATTTTTTTAATTGTAGTACAGAATGTGTACTTTCAGTATAAATTTAACTATTGACTCCTCACCTATTTATCACACATTAAAAGTCAATTGGATTTCAGAAGACTGTGTGTGTATTCACTGACTTTTCAATTGGATTTCAGAAGACTGTGTGTGTATTCACTGACTTTTCAATTGGATTCAGAAGATTGTGTGTGTATTCACTGACTTTCAAGTCATTTTTTAAATAAAGGGAAGCTGATCTGACTTTGAAATGAAAGCCAAACATTTAAAGGGTTAATGATGTAAAACCACGTAGCATATCTGACCTTTATCTTCCATTTATCATAGCTGATAAGAGCTATGTTGAGGCGAGTTTAGTTTAGCTATGTTGAGGCGAGGTATGTTCTGGAAGCAGGTTTTTGTTGCATAGTAGCACATTGCCATCTGAACTGGTATTAGCAGATGGAGAATAGGAGGAACGTGGGTGAACTGTAGTTCTATTTAGGACTGGTAGCATTGTCTCGTGGCCTTGGAGAACTTCAAGGGAGCGGTGAAGATGACAGCAGGATACAATGTAAATATGATGCACACTGCAGGAGAGGATTAAGCTTCAGTTACCGTAGTCCTACAAACGTATTGCTCAACTCAAGTGAATTAAGTAGAAGGACAACAAATGCTGCGGCTAAATTCAAATTTCAACCTATTTTGAGAAGTATAAGTAAAACCAGGTTTGATGAATGTCAAACCAGTATTATCAATGTTATGAACTTGGTGTTGTTGGCAACCTTCTGTTGGTGGCAGATGTTCCCAGGACAAACCAAAATAATTGGTATGATCTAAACTGTTAAAATTCTTTCCAGCTACATAAGGCTATGGAATAAGGCTAAGAGGTGGAGTGCATTCTCCTTAAAATCCAAAAAGGAATACGGCTTCATCCCTGACCTGCAACGTACCATTGTAGGTGAACTACTGTGTTCTGTCAAGGGATTACCATAGAGGAGCAGGAAGAGGCCTGATGATCCAGGGAGGTTTGGACTTCTTCCCCGTGTTCCACCACCTTCAGTGGTGGAGCTGGTCCAGACACAGATACATCAAGGACAGGTAACTGTATAGACTTACATCAAAATAACAATCAGCACACTGTTAGACTTGCTCTCACTATATGTTTATCATCAAATCTTCCTGATGAAGATCCTTAGGTGATCCAAACATGAATCTCTCAATAAAAACCCAATGGGAGCAAATCTAACAGTGTGCAGACGCTATCATTTTGTACGTTGATATTCTGTTGTCCTGCACCAGATTAACAGATTAGATGTACATAGTCTACTCTTTTAGCTATAAAGATTTAACCTTGAGATAATGGGAAAAATCTTACCATTACACCCGTTTAGTGGCGTTACACTTTGTGTCCGAGAAGCATAACCCTCTCTTGGACGCAGACATCAAAATCAACCTCTTGCCAGACGGAGCTCCACACATCCACACATCCATGGGGATACAAAGTGTCCGAGACGCTCAACCCTCTCGGACGCGCCTCATATAGCCAGGGAAGACGAGCATGCTCCGTCCTTTCACCAAAATATCCAAATATAAATGTGTATTTAGAGGATTTAACTATAATGCAGTTTCACTTTTTAATCCGAGTGTAAAACAGTGCAGCGAATGGCAGCTCACTGAGGAGAAGAGGGATTATGATTAGTGGGTGTGCATTCTTTAGCACATCCATATTTTGGAGATATTAGTTTTTGAGGTTGTTTCCCTGTTCGATAACTAAAAGTTCGTCATCACTCTCTTGGAGAAAGTTGGTATCCAAAACAAAACTGCACACCTTCATTTTATCAAAAGCATCCTATATTCACGTACCGCAGTGCAAGTAAACATTGGCTTGTAGCGGACTGTTATCGAGATGAATGATCAATACATATAACAGATAGTGATAATTATAGGTCTATGATAGTAGTTTACCACTATGGATGCAGTAAGAGGACTGAGTGTGAGAAATGTAAATAGGCTGTTAGCTCCGTCATGTCCGGTCCACAACATGTACAGTGACCATGGTGATGATGACAAAGATACCTGTTTGTGATTTGTTAAACTGATTTATTCGCAGGCTAGAGCCATAAATATTGACCTTGGTGCGGTTAAAATTAATGTCGCTTTTTTGCAAAACTGAAATCTGAAAACCTAAACACAACACAGGCCAGTACAGGCCACCATAGTCATTGGAAAGGGAGGGGTGAAGGGGTATTCAGTTGGTGCAATGTGCAACCTGACCGATAATTGCTACTACATTCTACACACTGGGCCTTAAAGGACGGGCTTATTTATAGTTAATAGTTACTAAGACTTGATTCTGGTTATTTAGCAAACACCAGAGGACACAAAGCAGAAGACCCAAATAAAAGTGAATTGGATACTTTTACTTAGGAGTAACTTTCCCAAATAAAGACATCTTGAGAGGAATGAATCACTGAACTGAGACACTAAGTATATGGGACAGGTTGTCATTATGTTAAGCCAGTCACAAATGCCTGACTCTGAAAAGAAAAGAAAACGGACGTCACAAGTTTTTGGAGCATCCGCAGAAAGGAATGGGACCACGGTGAGCGTCTTTTGAATGCTGAGGACATCCTGTGCCTGTTCTCAATGTGACGGATTCAGACAGCACACAGTCAGGGCCTGCCCAAAGTATGTTCTTATTTGATTTGAGCTGTCAAGAGGGACAACATATTTAATGGATTCCGAGCAAAACGTGGTCATCCAATTCAATTAAGGCTTTAGCTTCGGACAAACTATCTATACGCACTTATTTTTTATTAATTTGTTTTTTTAAAGCACTGGTGGACATTGTCTGGGTTCAGATGCCCCTTTTCACAGAGGACTGAGCAGGTTAGTCAGCCTGTTAGTCTACCAGCTGCGATAGGTCTACCAGCTGCGATAGGTCTACCAGCTGCGATAGGTCTACCAGCTGCGATAGGTCTACCAGCTGCGATAGGTCTACCAGCTGCGATAGGTCTACCATGGATAATGGTCATGGATAACTTTGATTATGGCTATAACTTTGGCTGCCTAATCGATCGCACACATCGGTCCTACGAACACGGTATCCCCCTCCTGGTCTTCCCCTTCAGCGGTGGCCATGCGGACCATCTCCCCTTTCTTTTATGTCACATCAGGATCATTGTTGCGCATAAAAGAGATCCATTTGTAATTAATGAAATGCTGCTATGAAACCATATGCTGTACACAAATTCACGAGTAGAAAGGCTCCGGAGGTCTGCTCGTGGTGATTCGGCGTCAGCTCTGTGCATGACGTATAACCGGGCCTTGACATGTCCCCCCCACGCACCACTTTCTCTGGGGAGAGGGAGTTCATCCACTTCTCGATGAGGGTCTCCATGTAGTTCTCCGTGAAGTGCTTGCTCTCCTGCTGCTGCTTGAGGCGGATGAGGCGCGAGGCGTACCGCTTCTGCCACTCCATCAGCTCCTCGTGCGAGTGGGCCGAGGTGCACTGGGCCCCGTAGCGGCACAGGCCCTGCTCCAGGTACCTGCGGAGGGGGAGGACCCGTGAGAGGAGGCCTAGCAGCGGACCGGGTCCGACTCCCCAAGGCACAAAGGCACCGGGTTCAATCCCCACTTACATTTTTGTTATGTATCCCGGGCGTCAGGCTTAAAATGCCAAACCTAAATGTACCACACTAACCAAACCTTCACCTAACACGGCCTGGAATTGCAACCAAATCCTCAGAACAGGGCCGAGCCAAAAGGGAGATCATCTGATGCATTAGATGACTTGTGAAATGCCAGGCTTGCGACCCCTGGCCTTGTGGCACAGGGCTGACATAACATATTACACCAATATTGATTGTTTGCCGTTTCGGTCACCGTCCAATTAAGCTAGCGCACTTCCCTTTCTGAAGGGCCCATACCAGGGGATGGGGACCCCTCCAGTCCCCACATCCTACAGGAAGTGTGCTACGGCCTCATGTGCTGATTTATACAGACATAATCCTATCTGTCCATTGAAATATAATACACATGCTACACAATAGTTCAGCACTTTAACTGCCAGGTAGAATGTTTTACCTTTTGCAAAGAGTGTACTCCTCGCTGCTAGTGACTCCTCTGGGAGGCGGTCTGAACTGCCAGCCATCTTGGATTCCTGTCAACACAAACCGGCCCACAATGACCTTTCCCCAACAGCCGAAGTCTGGCCACTAAAGTCTAAATGAGCAACCTTCTAAAGAACACAGTGATAGTCTGTCAGTAATGTTATTCAGTCAGTAGTGTTATTGTGAGGTGTGATTGTGTCCATAGTGTGGTTGTGTAATGTTATAAATGTAGATCTATGATAATTTAGGTTTTACCTTCCTCCTGGTCTTCTGAATATTCTGGTGCCATCTCGCTATTTACAGTCTGGGGAATGGAGGAGAGAGGGATGGGACAACACACCAGGACCAGTAACAACCTTCAAATGGCTGTCACTTTCGCTGTATTAATCAACACACACACACACACTATAAACATACACAGGAAATAGACTTGAGGTCACGTCACCCATGACAACCTACTTCTATTTCCGACAGGAGCATTTTTAACCTGGTCAGGTCCTTTGTGACGATTCCGTTCTGTAGAAAAACAAAACAATTAGGTGGTTACTAGCAGTGCCCAATTTTAATCAGAGTAAACAAGGCTTGTTTTAATTCATTCCAAGTTGCACTACACATCACAAAATGATGAAAACACTGTAAGTAGGTCAGGTCAGTCTAACCTTGGAGAGGAGAGGGGTGTGTGTGTGCATGCGTGTGTGTGTGTGCACCAAGGGCAAGAAGAAGAGGAATGTGGACATGTAGAGTGGCCCTTACAAAACCCTGGCTTCTCAAAATCGAGTTTCTAAATGAGGCCTGGGGTCAGCGCTGGTACCACAAGGTGCACAAGCTGAACTGGGGCCCTCTGGGGCCCTCTGGGGCCGGAGCCCTCTGGGGCCCTCTGGGGACCTCTGGGGCCCTCTGGGGCCCTCTGGGGCCGGAGCCCTCTGGGGACCTCTGGGGCCGGAGCCCTCTGGGGCCCTCTGGGGCCCTCTGGGGCCGGAGCCCTCTGGGGCCCTCTGGGGACCTCTGGGGCCGGAGCCCTCTGGGGCCCTCTGGGGACCTCTGGGACCGGGACCCTCTGGGGCCCTCTGGGGCCGGAGCCCTCTGGGGCCCTCTGGGGCCCTCTGGGACCGGGACCCTCTGGGGCCCTCTGGGGCGGCAGCCCTCTGGTCGAGGCTTCAGACGAGCACATAGACCGGTTTTTACCGTTTTAAGGGGCTAGGTCTTCAAACACCAGCCTATGTGGATGGACTCCTGTATTGATTCGTTCTTAGAAAAACCACATTCACGATGTTGGAGCGGGGATGAACTTGCTCATGTCGACTAATCTCTCTGTATAAACCGGTCTGCATTTCTTTCCGTGTTTGCCTCACCCAATATATGACTCCCCTCTCCCACTCCGTGGCCGTATCTCTCCCTCTGCGTATGCAGCTCTCTACGGGTCTCTCCCCTACCTGCGTGTCTCTGTCCAGGGCCTTTGAGAGGACATTGGCCACCTCTGGCAGACTCTGCTCCTGCATCATGGACCGCAGGCTGGCCTTCAGGCAGCCCTCTCCTCTGGAGCCCTCCTCCGCCAGCACTACACACACACAGTTTGTTTTGTCTGCTCATTATATGCTGGGTTGTCCAGTACATGCACATTTGTATTTGTTACATTATACTCCTATTTTGAGTATGTCCTTGCACTTTGTTTTGGGAAAGATTGCAGTATAAATCAAGTAGATTGTTCATTAATTAGCGTTCCGTGTGCTCGGTGAGCTGGTTTTCCTCCTCATGGTGGGACTACTCACCATGTTTGCTGTCCTCCTCTGCTTGGTCATAGTTTTTCTGTTAACAAAACAAAGACACTTTTTATGGGCAGGGGATATGGAAGGCCGTGACCAATATAGTGCTGGGACAGAATAAAAGGTTTTCCCCCTGCAGTGATAGCATTCGTGACATTTAAAGAGTTCCATGAATGGATAGCATTTCTTCTCAGTGTAATTAGAGTTGCTCAAGTGTTGTTGACCATAATAAGTTTGTGTCTTAAGACACTGCTCTATTGGAGACCACATATCTACTGTGGGAAACCAGTATTTTGGGGATACTCATCCTCAGTCGGGGCTTCTTCATTACATTTTTACCCAACGACTCAAAAAGTAGAACAATAGGCACAAACCTTAGCCTCCTTAATTTTATAAAATAGCTTTCTTCCCCACTTACTGAACAAAAGACATTTCATAATTATTTTAAGCATCTTAAAAAATATACTCTGTTAATGTCCATTCTCAGTGGGGCCTTATAAGGTTTAATTGGTGAGATCTAGGTGAAAAAGGAAAGGAAAAGGGACAGATTGTGCCAAATGAGAGAAGGGAGGAAGAGAGACAGTGACTGAATATTGGAGCATGCACACGCAAGCAAGCCAGTGAGTCAAAGTGCCTGCGAGACAGAGAGAACATGTGTGAAAGCGTGTGAGTAAGTAGCAGACTGGGATAGCCAGGCCGCCAGATAAAACCAAAATCATTCCAAATCCACAGCATGAGCTCATCCCATAACACGTGGGTCACGTGCCCACCCTGTCCTCACCAGCTGCAGGAAGGCTGCGATGCGGTAAAGGCGTGCGCGGCAGCGGAGCACCCCGGCCTGGGGGCTGTTTTGGACGGGGGCTCCGGAGGGGGCCGCCCGGGGCCCCAGCACCAGCAGGGCGTCGGTGCTGTGGCTGACTGCGGTCTCGTACTCCCCCTTGGCCAATGATCTGCTGGCTTCTTCACATGACTTCTCCGCTCTCCTGTCCGCCATGACTCAGGGACAGAATGACTGCAACAAGAGCACACAAGGGGATTGAAAATTGAGTGACAAAAGGAAAAACTGACTTTATTGTGATCCTTGTGAATGTATCGTTACATATACGAAATCGAGATCAAACCTAAAACTCGTTCAAATTTGATTCCCAACTTGCAATCATCATGAAAAATGTAGCCATGTAAGGCAAGATTATATATTGGAAACCATCCACCGACACATAGTATACCGACACACTCCAAAATATGCAAATAACTCTGCAATATTCAATACAATATTTGTGTGTATAAGTCCATGTGAGATGCCCATGACCTGGGAACCACAGTGCCAACATAGCTAGTAGCAGCTAGCTTGGAAACCAAACAGACCTAGGAGTACAGTGCCAACGAGGCCAGAAGCTAGCTTGGAAACCAAACAGACCTAGGAGTACAGTGCCAACGAGGCCAGAAGCTAGCTTGGAAACCAAGAGGGGCTTGTAACCCTGGTGTCACAAAGTAGCCACCACTTTTAAATTATCTTTTGAAATCATTTTCAAATTGAAAATTAAATTTAATCACTGTATTGCCGTAAGTTGGTTAGAACTATTAGTGGATACATTTCTGTTTGTTGGCTTCATTCTCACAGGCCTCCTGTGGCTTTTGCCTCTCTTGCATACAACAACCCTGGACTTAACCCAACTACTGCTACTTGATTTTGATTGTTTCAGTCATGGCTATCATTTTCATCTCCTTGTTTTAGGTCTCTTTCTAAAATGTCAATATTTTAGCTTAGTCAATAGTATCCAACGCAGCACTGTCTGGCTCTATCCAACACTGTACATCCAACGCAGCACTGTCTGGCTCTATCCAACACTGTACATCCAACGCAGCACTGTCTGGCTCTATCCAACACTGTACATCCAACGCAGCACTGTCTGGCTCTATCCAACACTGTACATCCAACGCAGCACTGTCTGGCTCTATCCAACACTGTACATCCAACGCACCAATCTGCATTAAGAGTGTCAGATAGTATTATATTTTATTTGGCAAATTCTTATATTGTTCATTGATTGTTATTTTCAGGGTTCTTGTCCATTTTCGGTCTAGTTATACCAGACTTACACAGGATTTACACCAGTTTACATTTGATGAATCTTTTTTGATTTAGAAAGGTTTCTAATAACCACACTTTAACAACACCGTCACACTTGGCAGGAGGAGCAAAGGACCGAACCGGCACCTCTTTTGCTTTGCATCCTGAGCTGCTGCTGGTGACGGTGCAGCTCTCTTTCTGTAGTCAAACTCCACACAACTTCATTGGGCTACTGCCCTCTATTGTAATTACTGTTCAGACACACTTTTTAAAATGCTTTTAAATACAAAACATGACCATTAAAACATGGAGGTCCCATTTCCTTTGCAACAGTAAACCCACGAAGGTAGTACTCCTGAGTGAGTGGCTCTGCCCTGCTATTGGAGAAGGAAGCCACAGGGCCTCAGCTCGATACAAATTTGTGTCACGGTGTACGTCGGCCATCTTGGCATCCCTACTACGCGGCACACCGAAGAGATGCATCTGTAACTGTAGCTCACAACCAAGCCCACGTGCGTGTATCCAAACACACACACACAACACTGAACCTGTACCTTGATGAGGCAGGCAACAGCCCCAACAGCCTAGTGTTCTAGTCCCAGCAGGGCTTGCGATACTCACCGTGAGGGCATTTAAAGACACAATCAAATAAATGCACTTCAAATCGGTAGCTCATTGCCACGGTCGTATAAAACACCCATTCAAAAATGTACACCAATAATTCTGTTAATGTTGATATTTTACATCCAATCAGTGTAACTTCCCATAGCTGATCAGATGTTAGGTTAACTTGTCCATGCCGGCAGGCTTTAGCATTCAAACCAATAATTGAATAACATATTTCCACTCAACCCTCAAATTCGCCACAGGCTTACACAACTGGCCAGCGTTTCCCCTTTCCACAATCCAATGAATTCCTGACGGATCAAGTCATATTTCTGTTTTGCCATTATCCATTTTGATTGGATATTAAAATAACAAAATAACATGACAAAACATAGAAATACGATAGGCTCTAAATGCCACTTCACGTTGTCTTGAACACACGGTTATCCACACAAGATAAAAGCCCGGCAGTGTGGGTCATTTCCACGATGGTGCGTGGTGACACGCTAGGTTGAGCCAAGGTCGTGGCGACTCAACCTTGCCCAGAAGCATCGCAACTTCTGGCCCCATTGACAATCTCAAGTGGGGTCAAAAACTAAACAAAAAAGCCCTGAAATACTTCAGCACACATACATAGCATTATCGAGATACATAGAATTCGATCTACAAATTAAATTACAAAGCAACAGACTTTCCTCATACACCAACACATTGATGAGTCAGTGAGCTGTGGTGTGAGACAGAGCTACACACAGCTTTTGAGCCAGTACAGTCGTTCCATGAAACACAACTTTTTGGTAAAAATATTGATGCTTACGTTTTAATAAAAACTTTAAATCAAAAATCAGATAGTATATTACACTATGGTCTCATTTCCACATCATCCCCAATCATAATATGCTGATACAAAAGGACCTTTTTTCACTTGTTTTACATTTAAAGTGTGGGTTTTTGCAATTGTATCATCTGAGGTAAATACTATTGTTGGCACCACTCAAATCAAATCCAGCTGTCTTTGGTAGATCACCTGTGCTGCTGCAAGTTTGTATGTTTGTTTGACAAAGACAAGGAAGGAATTTGAAGTTCAACCATGACACTTCCTAAATAAATGAAAACTTTTTTTTCTTGGTTAACACAATATTACTGCTCTGAAATATTCAAATGTGAGCATTGAGTCACTAAATTTAGAGTACTCTATACAGACTAATATGTCTTCTGATAAAAAACATGGTGAGGAATGTGCTCTGCAATATTTCAATGAATTTCACAAAGTTACTCTATGGGAACTGTCGGACCAAATATTGAGAGAGCAGTATCTGCATTCTTGATATTACTTTAAAATTGTATACATTACAGGGAGTTATTTATTTCTAGACGGAAGGGGATATGAGAGACACAAAGCCTGCTTACATGTTTAAAAATATATGAATAGACATTACCACAGTAACTTGCATAAAAAAAGATTGTGTGGTTGTGGACCGGTAATTGCTGGGATATAATGTACCATTAGATGTCATGTTATAACAAGTGGTTAAACTCAGTCATATCACCTTGTTAATGGGTGCTGTAGAAGAATACTAGAAAGGATTTGATGTGGAGAAATAACTCCTGTTAAATGCTTACTTGAAAACACAACATTAGGTATTAGTAGAAGACTGAACAATACCAGATAATGCCATAGAGTTTAGGGCCCCTGGTAAAGTGAGCAGAACATAAACAACCGTTTAATATAGCCAGTGCTGCAACGCATCTGGTGCATTTCAGTGTGATATCCGTGAGGATGTGGAGAGTTTTATGAGGCAAATCGACCATATCCTAGTTTGTTTTCTCCGTCAGAGACTGTTTCTCAAAATTCTGCAAAAGTAACAAAAAAATGTGTTCTTCCTAATGCTTGTCCAAAAGCTAAGTAAAGACCCAACATACAACTGTGTTGTTTGACTTCATCAGGAGGAGCTGGGGTTTGGCTGGTCAACTTCCCTGCCTTCTGCAACACAGCGATCACAATGCGTTACAAACACAAACGGAGCTGGGCTTAATGATTTACTGCATGCAATAGTCAGTAATCACAGCAACAGTGATGCCCAAATAACAAGCTTGTGTATCACTCAGATAGCTTGTGGGTCAAAATAGGGCCTTTCTCGACACCAAACTGGCAGGATCACAACAAGAATAGCTGGCTAGCTTGTTAGCTTTCGCTAGCAATCTGGCTAGGCTAGCAAGCAAAATGGGTTCGGGCCTGAACATTTGGCACGGTTTTAAGATTCATATAATTTATCAGACATCGTATTATTAAGTATGGGTTGATTCAGTATATTCGCTATTCTCATAACATTTTACGGACATAATTCCTGTCACCGTACTTGCATCGAAAATGACAACTGCAAGGACTGAAAAAGGGAAGTGTACACTTACCTAGCTTTACTTTCTACGCCATCTTGGATCCACTTGTCAGTCCATCGCAAAGCATAGTGGGATCGGTGGTACTCGTCTGAAGGTTGAGGGGATACGCGTGCGCGCGTGCATACACATCATTCATCCGTAGTGTGCGTAAGCGCGTGAAAGAGAAACTTGGGCCCGGATGGGTAAAAGATCCATCTAAGTTTATTCTTACTGGGATTTGGGTATGGAATACTGAACAAGGTTTTGGGATTCCCACTGCGTTATAAAAGGCATAGATTATTTGTTGACTAGCAGTTTGAATAAAAAAGAATTCCTGTGCAACATCAATAGATCCCCCCACCCTACATAACAGAACAAAGTCTGAGCAGGTATATGTATATTTGCTATTACACCAAGGCCTTTATATAAGGTTTTAGAACCATAAATACTAAACTGATTTTGATTTTGTTGAACAACTTCGCTTGTAATTATGTAGGTGGCTAGCGCAAAATCTGTTTCTCATAAATGTCATATTAAAGATATGTCATGATATATCCCCTTCCACAAATGAGTAGTAAGTAAAGTAAAGTTTACAAAGTAAAGTATATGAATAAATCAGGCAACACTTAAGTGCAGAGGAAAATGTCCACTAAACATATAGTTTAATGTAATTTCAAAGTAGACATTAAAAATAAAACTTTATGCCATTCTTTGTTACAGCAAGTTGCATCAAGGCTCAACCACCAAACACGTCAACATGGAAAACCTCTTATACCTAAAGGAGGCCACGCGGTGCTGCCAAAGGTCAACGCACGCCATCATCTCTGGTGTTCATGGTGACGAGGTGT